>PVKS010041786.1:0-15788 GCA_004027875.1 Aplodontia rufa
CCTTTCCATCATCCCACCATGAAACCCTGTACCTGTCAATCAGTATTTTCCATTTCTCCTTATTCCCCAGCAATCGCTTCTGTTTTTCTATGAATTTGATTACTCTGTGGTACCTCATGCTAAGTAGAATCATATATTTGTTCTTTTGTGGCTGGCATATTGTTCTCAGCATAAAGCCTTCAAGGTTCATCCAGGTTGATGCACACATCAGAATTGCCTCCTTTTCAAGGGTGAATAGCATTTCATTGTATATAATCCATGTGTTGTTTGTTCATTCATCCATTTGAAGTCTGTTCGGGTTGTGTCTATCTTTGAGTCTTTGAGTCAGTATTTGTTGATATGAGTTTTTGAGCTCTGTGACATGTATCTTTCATAAATTAGATGGGTGGAGACATGTGCTTTTTAATACAATGCTTTCCTCCAAAACTGCTTGGAGAGAACTCAGAGGACTGGTGCAGGGGTGGGGGGCTGGTTGCACTGGGGACCCAGGAAGGGCAGCCATGGGCTCCTGTCAAGCTGCTCTTAGTAAGCTGGCGGGTACTTGTCACTCGTCACCCAGCTGGCGTGCACAGCTGTTGACATGATGCTCTGTGCCAGGGTAGGAATGAAAGCTCAGGATGGTGACTCCAGGACCTATCTCTACCATAACTGCCTGCTACAGAGGACTTTCAGAGTGGAGAAAAGAATCCTTAGCTTCCTTCTAGGGTTCAAGAAAAATTTTAATTGAATACTTAAGTATCCGATTCTTTTTCACCTTACGGTAGAAACCACGACTGTCAAACTAGGCTCCAAGGCAAAAGGGCAGTTGTAGGCTGCAGCATGGCCCAGGTGCCAATAGTGGAATGTCCCTAAGAATTAGTGTGGAAGCACAAAACCAGGAGTCTCGTGGAATGATAAGATGTCAATCGGTCACGTTAAAGACCTCTTAACCTGCATGTGCTGGAAAGCAAAAGGATCTCATGTGAGTTGTACTCATCAAGTGCCCTGTGATGAAAGCTTTCAGCAGGGCAGCAGCCATGGGATCCAGATGCTTATTTTAAAAGTAGGGTTTTATTTAATTAATTAGTTAATTTCTTAAAAATTGATTTTATTTATTTTGCAGTACTGGTGATTGAACTCAGGACCTCCTGCATGCCAGGCAAGTGCTCTACCACTGAGCTTCATCCCCAGCCTAGGGTTATCTTTTAGAGTAGAAAATAAAAACAAAACCAGACCACTTTAACCTAAAATTCCACATCTCTGGGTATCCCTTCTGCTTTCCTACCTCATGCTACCCACAGCCACAAAAAGGAGATTGGGGCCAACATGGCTAATTTAAGTGATGTGATACTTTATTTTTAAGCTCTATTTGATGAAGATCATTTGTAATTTTTTCATCAGTCTTCTGCTTCTCCTCTTATAGAGAAATGTGAAAACTCTCTCAAAGTTCAATGTGAGAACCTGAGGCTGTGTGAGTGGTGACCTGAGTATCACTTAACATGTCCTGAATCCTTGAGATCAATTGCACCAAGACCATTTGAAGTAAAAGAACGTTGGCTGGGACCCTGAGGTCTTAGTGAAGAGGTGGTCTCATACCCTGACTTCTCTCATGGCACTTCCTGTCTCCTAGGCTATCCCTAAAGATTGGTCCTCCTCCTGATACTTACAAAATCTGAAGGATAAACTGAGGCAACCATCAGACACCCCACAGATGTGTAAGAGTCAAACTCTGTATGCCAGGTGCCTGGCTGTGCTGGCAAACAGAGCAGAGACAGATCCTGTCCCCAAGGGGCTCACATTTGGGGCAAGAGGACATGGGAGACACTAAGGATATACAGGGATTTGGCAAATGGTGGCACCTACCCTGAGACCAGTGCTTCGAAAGGTGAGAGAATGGAGGGTGGGGCAAGGGAGTGAGTTGCAATTGTAATAGAGTGGTCACCCCTTGAGCACTCAGAGGAGAGAGGAAGATCTGGGGAGAGTGTACCAGGTAGAGGGGGCAGAAAACTTGGATGGGTTGCAAGGTGGGAATGCCTGGCTTGCAGATAGGGCTGTGAGTCCTGGAGGGAATGAGGTGAAAGGAAAGCAGAGGGGTGGGGGTGGAGATCTTTCAGGGCCTCCCAGGTTGTATGAAGACCTTGGCTTTGACTTTGTGTGAGATGGAGGGGGAGAGTCAGTGCTGGATGTTACTCTTTGGAGAGGTGCTAGTCAACTAGGGTCATTGTGATTGCTATGTGCAGGCCAGAGGAGGCCGGACTGGGGTGGGGGACCGAGGGGCACTCCTGAGCCGGGAGACCAGCTGAGAGGCTAGGCCAGGAAGCTGTGATGCAAGCTTTCAGCAGGGCCGCAGCCAGGGGGTTCAGATGCCATTCTTCAGAGAACAGAGAGACACAGAGAGAGAGAAAATGGGATTAGATAGATAGATAAAGATGTAACTTTTAATTTGACAGATTTTAAAGGCAATGGGATTTCCAGACAGATTGGATGTGGCATAAGAGAGAGAGGAGCCAAAGATAACTTTCTTGGCAGAGCCTGGGTTGCAGAGAGAAATCTGAGTCTCCCAATGCCATAAATCCAGCGGGCTGTGTTCAGATGGCTGGGGATAGACCACAGAGAGGCTCCTAGAAATATACATATAAGGTTTTGTTCGGAGTCTTATCTGCGTGTATCATCAGTGTGCCTTCCTAGTTTGGCAGGGTGAGAGAAGTGTTGGTTTGCAGGCAGCTCAGGCCTTTCCTTTTATTGACGAGAGGATGGACTGTGGGTGACCCATGGGTGCTGCAGATGCAAGCCAGTGCCCCAAGATGAAACGCCCCTCCCGCAACTCCAGGGAGCTATTTGATCCCTGGATAAGCTCTTCCCAAACCCTCAGACACAAGCAGCATCCCCCATCGTTATGCACATGGACTTGGAGGAGAAAACTTTATTGAGAGAAGAATTCAGGCACTATATAGGTCATCCTTTTATTAAAGTATTTGGATTTTTTTGTTTTGTTTTGGCAGTAGTGGGAATTGAACCCAGGGGAGCTCTACCACTGAGCCGTATCCCTCTCATTTTTAATTTTGTATTTTGAGACAGGGTCTCATTAAGTTGTCCACACTGGCCCCCAACTTGTGATCCTCCTGCCTCAGCCTCCTGAGTAGCTGGCATCGCAGGCGTGCACCACCAGGCTAATTCAGTGGGTTTTAGCACAGTTACAGAGTTGTACAGGCATCACCACAATCTACTTGGATCCTTTCCATCGCTCCCAAAAGGAATCCTGTACCCTTTAGCCGCTCCTTGTTTGTTCCCTTCTCCCTGCTGCTTCTGGCAAGCCCTAATTTTTTTTTTTTTTTAAAGACAGAGAGGGACAGTGAGAGAAACCGAGAATCAATTTTATTTAGTTTTTCATGTGGCTTTCGTGTTGTGTACATGGTGCTGGGGTTTGAATCCGCATCCTCGAATGTGCCAGCCAGGCAAGCGCCACGGCCCCAGACCCCTAATGTACTTTCCGCCCCTCTAGGTCTGCCCCTCTAGGTCTGCCGGTACTGCCTTACATTTTATGTAAATGTGCATCTGGCTTCTTTCCCTCATCACGTTGTTTTCAAAGGTCATTCATACATGAGCAGGTATCAATATTTACTTTCTTTTAATTGCCAATGATATTCTTTATTTTTGCATATGAAGCGTTCTGGGGGCAGAGGGCAGGAAACAGGAGATGCAAATGTGAGCTACACACGAAGAGGCAGACTTACATTTTGAGAAGGGAACTGCTTTGCCCAGAGGGCTGAAAGCATTATGTGCATGTATGCTTGTATTAATGTGTTCATCTTCATAATTAAACATGAAGTCTGTAGAGTTTGTGAGTAATCTAAAGATAACTGGCTTTCTGGTGGCCTCATGATTTTCCTTCATCCAGTGATTCAATAATTACCCATTGAATACCCACTGTACCCAGGCCCAGTGCCAGGTTCTGGTGGCAGATACAGTGATGAACAGAACCACCATGACTGTCCCCCTCTTGGAGCTCACAGGGTTACTGAGGTGAGGAGAGGAGTGGATGTTAAACAAATTAGCGAGCAAGAGGAATTTGAAATTAACTGATCTTAAAATTAATCTGTAATAAGTACCCTAAAGGAAAATGTGAAATTACTAAGAGAATAAAGAAGACCTACTTTATAATGGGTGGCAAGGAGTCCAGATGTCCATTGACAGATGAATGGATAAACTAAATGTGGTTTATCAATCAATGAAATACTATTCAGCCTTAAAAAGGAAGCTTATTTTAATACATGCTACATGGATGAAGCATTATGTAAGTGAAATAAGCCAGAAGCAAAAGGACAAATATTGCGTGAGTCCACTTATATGAGGTACCTCGAATAGCCAAACTCATAGCGACAGCAAGTTGAACAGCAGCTACTAGGAGTTGGGAAATATGAAAAGCTACTGAATGGATACTTTGGGAAGACGGAAGAGTTCTGGATACGATAGTGGTGATGGTTGTGTAACAGTGGCGTATAAAAGTGACAAATTTTATGTTGCTTTTTTTTAAAGAGAAAGAGAAGAGGGATAGGAGAGAGGAGAGAGAGAGAGAGAATTAGTAGAATCAGTTTGATTTATGTTTTCTTCTGGTTTTTATATTTTTCCAACACTTAGTTATGTTTATGGTGCTGAGGTTTGAACTCAGGTCCTTGCACATGCCAAGCAAGCACCCCAACCACTGAGCCACCACTCCAGCCCTATGTTGCATGTTTTTACTACAATAAAATGGTTCAGGAGGGCCTCTTGGAGGAGGCTGTACACAGTACCTAAGGATGAGAAGGCATCTGTCCAGGCAAGAGTGATCCAGCCAGTGCGAACACTGGCAAGACCCTGAAGAGGGTGGAGCTTATGCTGTGTTCTGGGGACTGTGCTGCAGCCAGAATGGCTGGGGTACAGGGTAAGGCTGGGTCAAGCTGTAGGGGACCTGATGGAAGCCATCAACAGATTTTGAAACAGTGGAATGACATCATTTGATTTCTGGTTTGGGTTGATAAACAAGATTACAACGTGGAGAATGGGTTGGGGTGGGAACGAGACCGGAAGTTGGGAGGAGACCAGTGAGGAGGCTGCTGTGGTATGTGAAAGAACTGCTGGGGACTTGAGCCAGGAGGACAGGAATGGGGCTGAGAAGTAGGAGCTGAACCTTAGAAATGGACTCTTTTTCCAGTGCTGGGGGTTGTACTCAGGGCTTCGTGCGTGCCCGGCACTCACAGGTAGACACTTGGACTTGGTGATAGGTTAGAATTGAGGACCCAAAAGAAGTCTCAGGTGACTCTCATGACTCATGACCCTGTCACTGGGATGGATGAGTAGGTTTGGCGTATGGAGAAGTCAACTTTGATGGGGTTTAGTCTGAGATGCTGGGACACATGGCCTGAGGTTGTGGTTTGGTGTGTTCAGGAGTCAGGACTGGAGCACATACCTTTGGGAATTGGCAACATGGAGTTGGTTTTGAGGAGCTCCACAAAGCACCAAGAAACCAGGCTTCCCGGTGTTACTGCCGGCCTTCCATTTTTGACTGATTTTTGTGAAATAATATATTCAACTGTTTTGAGCCAAAGCATGTAAATTTGAGCAAAATCACGCATGTCCTGCTTTATGGATAGCAATGAGAGCAGAGGCCGATGCGGATTGTCCAGTAGACAGGACCCCCACGTATGACTGAATGCTTTCCAGGTGCAGTGAGGGGCCGCTCTGTGTTTCACAGAACATGCTGAAGCCGAGGCACTTATCATGGAAAGCAGAGTGTTTAAATTGGCTTGTGTGTTCGTGGCTGGAGCAGTGGCTCAGTGGTTTCGGCGCTTGCCTGACAAGCACGAGCACCCGGGTTCAAACCCCAGCACCACGTACACAACTAAGTGTTGGAGCAACTAAGGTCATGTGAAAAACTAAAGTTGTTTCTCTCTTTCTCTGTCTCTCTCACTGTCCCTCTCTCTTTAAAAATAAATGAATGAATAAATAGGCTTGTGTGGCTCCACCTAAAAACCAAATCATTCTGATCACCTATATAGGGTGAGTTGCTGCTTTCCCCAAAGTGCTGTCCTTCCACGCGCCACACTCGCTGATCGGTCCTGTGGGGTAGGGATTCACTGCTCTCTTTTCCTGCAGTGGAACCATAACTTGCCTTAGGTCTCAGAACTAGTGAATGACGGAAGCAGAACTTGCACTCAGGTTTCTAGACTTCCAAGGTGAGGGTTCTTTCCTGGATCGCACAGCTGAGCATCGGAGAAGCCATCCAAGTACCTCGGAGTCAGGGCTGCCAAATTTAGCAAATTAAAATACAGGACACACAATTAAGTTTGAATCTCAAGTTAAAAAATGGGGCTGGAGCGGTGGCTCGGCAGTTATGGTGCTTGCCGGGCGTGCTCAAGGATGCTGGTTCAAACCCCAGCACCACGTACACAATGAAGTGTCAGAGCAATGAAAGCCACATGAAAAACTAAATAAAAATTGATTCTCTCTCCTCTCTCTCACTGTCCCTTTCCCTTGCTCTCTCCTTTTTTAAAAGAATAGCTTTTTTTTATAATTATGTCCAGTGCAATATTTGGGACTCACTCTAAAAATTATTTTTTGGGTGTCTAAAAGTCGTATTTAACTGTGCGTTCTGCATTTTATCTGGTAACCCCACCCTGAAATGAAATTTTGGAGCACAAAACTGTTTGTGACTTGAGAACTCCCTCTCTTTGTAAAAAGTCCTGGAACGTCTATGTATTTGGTTTTATTTGGGATTAGGAGTGGGAGGAGGATTGATTTTCATAGTCTCTCAAAACGACGATGTTGTAATGTTTTCCTGGTCTTCAATGAATCTCTGTAATTCGTAATGCTGTTGCAGGCCCCAGCCCTGGTGAGTCACTGAATGGTGGTTTGACTTTGGCTAATAATACCCATTATTCACATTTTTAGACCACTTTATGGTTTTAAAATCTCCTTTTGGAGTCAGCAGGATAGACATGATCTCTGTGGAACACAAGAGAAACCCAGGGAGAGGGATGCGTGGGTGGTGGGTAGGTTGCAGCAGGAACTGGGTTAGGGTGCTCCTTCTTCCTGTAGCGTAGTGATGAGCAATCTCAAAGTTCTGATTCCTTTGCTTTGCAAATGATGGACCTGATATTTTATAGGACACCCTCTTGTTGTAATTTCATACCTCTACCTGGTTTCATTTGTCATAGAGTCTAATATTTAAAACTTTCAGAGTGAAGTAATTTCCAGTGTTGTTGCAGTATATACACATTTCCAGGGACGTACGGTGGATCTGTTTTATTCTTTCCACATTCACTTTTCTTCCTTTCTTTCTTTCTTTTTAAGAGAGAGAGACAGAAAGAGAATCAATTTTATTTTTTAGTTTTTCATGTGGCTTTTGTTGCTCTGACACTTCGTTGTGTACGTGGTGGTGCAGTTTGAATTTGTGTACTCCTACATGCCTGGCAAGCACTGTAACCGCTGAGCCACCACTCCAGCCCCTCCACATTCACTTTTATTATTAAATATTTTTATTTCTACACAATGACTACTACAGGATGTTTTTTTCCCCAGATAAAGTCTTTTTAGTTTAAAGGGTTTTTTCCTCCCTATTTTGAGAGATGAGAAATCTTCAGAAAAAACACCAACATTTGAGTTGCTGACCATTGAGGTTTGACAAACTTGAGAACATTTTTAAATCAAGAGATTTATTTTTAAAAGTTGAAAATCAGTAAAGCTGAATAATCAACAAGGCTCTAGAAACCAGTTTTGAAATAGAAGCTCATGGCTAGGCAAGGACCAAGCCACCAGGAGAGGAAATGTCACAGGGACCTCAGAGTGATCCAGATGGAACCCTTGTCCTACTTTTTATCAGATGAAGTTATGGCTTTTTGTAGGTTCATTTGTCTGTGTCATAGGAAAATCAGTAAGCATGAAATGGCTCTAAATAAATTTGGCACATAACTAAGGTATATAAAGATCAGTAACCAAGCTGGGTGTGGTGGTGCGTTCCTATAACTGGGGCTCTTCAGGAGGCTGGGGCAGGAGGATTGCAAATTTGAGGCCAGCCTCAGCAACTTAGTGAGACCCTGTCTCAAAATTTAAAATATAATATAAAAAGGACTAGGGATCTACCACTAGTTCAGTGGTAGAAAAACACCCTGGGTTCAATACCCAGTACCACAAAAGGCAGAAGAAAAAGAAAAAACATGATCATTGCAAGAATGAAAGTACATTCTAATTGTTAGTAAAATTAAAATCTTGTTTGCCTCCTTGCCTTGGGCACTGTGCAATGATTTCCAGTCTAGAGGATTCTTAGAATTTAATATTAATATTACAAAGTTGATTGCCTTTAAAATTTTATATTCAAATATTTACTTAAAAATTTTAAAATAGGGGTTGAGGATGTAGCTCAGTAGCAGAGCGCTTGCCTAGCACGAACAAGGCCCTGAGTTCGGTCCTCAGCCCTGAAAAAAAACTTAAAAAAAAAATAATATTTCTAAAAAAAAAAAATTCTATTATCACATCCAATCAGGCTGTCTCTGTATCCTCTAGAATTTGTTTAAAGTATAAGCTATGAGGGGTGCTTTTTTCTGTTCCAGAATGCCCCAAATCAATGCTGTCCTTCATGTCTGCTTGCATTTGATCATCTTTTACTAGAGGACTCACAAGAGAGAGTGTCTCTCCCTTATCCTCAGTTCTCTTTGTTTTTTGAAACTCTCTTTAACATATTTGGTTTCTAGTTTTCATAAACCATTAGAAGAACCAAGTTCTTTTTTGAAATAAAGGGGCTCAACTGAAGGGTTGGGGATTTAGCTCAGTGGCACAGTGCTTGCCTAACATGCGCAAGGCCCTGAGTTCGGTCCTCAGCCCTGGGGGAAAAAAAGGGTGGGGGCTCAACTGAGAAGATCCTAGTGAAGTCCCAGCTCTAGCATCCCCAGGTACGTTAAATTTACTGGCTCTCCCTCCCTGCTCCAGCCCTAGCTTAATGCATGATCCTGAGATTCTTGTTTAATTTCTTTGCTTGTTTCCAGATTGTTTCAGATGCCACTTTTCCACCAGTTCTCAGCATCCTACGTCTGTATGCATCCATAGCAGTGACATAAAAACTACAGGGTTATTGGCATATGATAATTCTGCTGTTGTGATAGATTCACAGTAGCCTGTGCTTAAGCAGTAAAGGATTCAGTGCAGATGGAAGAAGGACAATGTTTTCTCATTAAAATGATATTAATAGCCAGGCGTGGTGGCCCACACTGTAATCCCAGCAACTTGGGAGGTTGAGGCAGGAAGATCTCAAGTTCAAAACCAGTCTTAGCAATTTAGTGAGGCCCTAAGCAACTTAGTGAGACCCTGTCTCAAAATTAAAAATAAAAGGGCTGGGGATGTGGCTCAGTGGTTAAGTACCCCTGGGTTTTTTTTGTTTGTTTGTTTTTTGTTTTAAAAGAGGGACAGTGAGAGAGAAAGAAAGAGAGAATTGATTTTATTTAGTTTTTCATGTGGCTTTTGTTGCTGTGACACTTTGTTGTGTACGTGGTGCTGGGGTTCGAACCTGTGTCCTCGTGCATGCCAGGCAAGCACTGTAACCACTGAGCCACCACTCCAGCCCAGTACCCCTGGGTTTAATCATAGTAGCAAAAAAAAAGTTATCAATAAAAAAAGAAATGTTTTTGTTACTGAGATTGATGGTAGAGTTGCTTCTGTGATTTTTCTTTTATATCAAGTATCATCTCCCTTTCTGCCTAGCATCCTACTAGGACGGAACATGCCCCCTCTGTCTCAGGGTCTCGCATACACAGTATTCTTTGTCTGTGACTCTCTTTCCCCTGCTTCCCTCTACCTGATGACCAGGTGTGACTACCTCCCAGAAGGCTTCCTGATTCTTTGTCCCTTCCAGGTCAAAGTGAGGGCCCTTCTTGCTTCAGTGGCTCTCTGGACAGCCCTGTCCCAGCACAGTTGGTGCCATCTTAGGGATGGTAGCTAGCTTTTATTCTAGATGCCAGCCTGGCTTGGTCAGTGCTGAGATGGTAGTTGCCTGGACACTGTTTTTCAAAGGATGGTCCCTGGAGCAGCCCCATGAGCACAACGGGAGCCACTCCAGACTTACTGACTCAGAAGCTCTGGGGCAGGGCCCAGCAATCTTCACAAAACTTCCAGATGATTCTGCCACATGTGCTAGGTTGAGAACCACCTGGCCTAGAGGTTTTGGATGAGTAGAATTCTGAGGTAACACCCAGCCGTGGTAGGAAAGGATCCTTTAGCGCTGTTACTTTGACGAGGCAGGAAGCAGGACCTATGCGGGACCAGGGCTGTGACATCCCTGATCTTGACCTGCACAGGGCTTCTACCACCTGCTGTTCTCCAGTCACATACTAAATAGTAAAGTCAGAAGCATGCCATTTCCACACTGGCATTAGCTGCTGTTACTAAATACACGTTTTACGACAGAGAAGACACTGAAAAAGTTTGAACCAACAACTCTCGACTGGTTTTGTAGTGCCCTGGTAACAGAATCAACCATTTTGGCCTACTTAGGTTCATGTTATGGCTCTCACGCCTTCGATAAACTGCCGAAGAGAAAAACCAAGTTCATGGACCTTATAACTTAGCAAAAGAGTCATAAACATAAACAGATACTTACTTAGTAAAATGGTCACCAGCAAAACAACGGATTTGGCACCAACTTCTAGTATCTATTGTCATGCTTTGCAAATGCCATGAGTTCGTTTCATTTTGTTTTTGTTTTAAAGAAAGAGGGGACAGTGAGAGAGAGAGAGAGAAAGAGAGAAGCAATTTTTATTTAGTTTTTCAAGTAACATTCATTGCTCAGACACTTTGTTGTGTACGTGGGTGCTGGGGTTTGAACTCTCGGACTTGCACATGCCAGGCAAGCGCCATAACCGCCAAGCCACTGCTCCAGCCCCTTGTTTTGTTTTTTAACATCTCTGGAGAAATGGACTCTTGAGACATCTTGGTCTAGGTTAGATCTAGACCTTGGTTAACCTAGACCTTGGTCTAGGTTAGCAAATGGTGCTTGGAAACTCTTAGACCATTCCTACTCTGAGCTACCAACCCAGCTAGCTGTAAAAATGCTGGCACCTGCATTCCCTCATGGTTGTGTTTTGAGTTATGGACAAAAGCCAAGGGATGGAGAGTTTTCAAGATCTTAAGAGTGTTTGGGGGTTAGTATTACTTTAGTTGTTTCCTAATACGATGGAGCAAAGGCAAGCTTAATACTTGGCCTGGTTCATTCGATCAATTTTAGGTGCTTGTCCTCAAAACCAGAACATGAGAACTTCAAGTGATCTATGAAGCTCTTACCCTGGTTTGGTTATGAACTTTTGCCAGGCTCTAGTTTATCAAAGACTTTGGGAATGTATCCCTAACCTAACCAACCAGTGTTTTTGCCTTATAAGGGGACATTTTAGGTTCATACAACTCAGGGGATGTTACTAACTTCTAGTGGTTGTTGCTAAATGTCCTACAATACACAGGATGATCCCCATAAAGAGGCGTCATGTCCAAAATGTTAATAATGTTGAGGTTGAGAAATCCTGTCCTAAACCATGAATAGGAATCCCCTTAAAATACTGGGGTTCCACAGGACTCTGAGCCAGACAAGTTCATCCCTCCATGCAGAATATCTCCCGCGTACCCTAAACCCACCCCATGGAGAACCAGACTCCCTGACCAGTTTACAAGGTGACTGACTCCTCTCCAGCTGGTGATTACAGAGAAATCTGGACTTGAACCTTGACCCTTTTATCTTCCAAACTGCACTCCATTTCTGCTTCCATCTCATCTCCAAGATCAGTTGCGTCTACCTCCAGAAGACCTTTACTCCAACCAATTAAGTCTACCTCCACTGCCACCTTAGTTCAAGCCCCCATCCTCTCTCCTGAACCATTCCAGTAGCACCCTAACCCATGTCTCCATTTCTACTCTGCCATCTTCCAACCCAGGGTACTGGTCAGATCCTGGGTTGTGTCCACAGCCAGCTGCAAAGCCCTTCAGTAGCTCATCACTACAGCCGTGACAGCAGCTGGTCTCCCTATGCAGCTCGCTGCCCAGCCTGCTCAGACCCCTGCCTCCTCCCACCTACTCCGTTCTTGCCCTATTCAGCTTCAGGATGGAGGTGGCAAGTCCTTTCCTGTGCCAGGACCTTCGCATTTGTTGCGTTCTCATCTGAAGCGCTCTTCCTCAGTACAGCTCCTCCTCATCTTTCACTTTTTGGCTTGTGTCCTTTCTTAGAGTATTCTCTGACCACTTCTATTAGAGGAGGTCCTTCCTAAACCAGGCACGGTGGCACACACCTGCAATCCTAGCTACTCAGGAGGCTGAGGCAGGTTCAAGGTCAGCCTGGGAAACTTATTAAGACCCTGTCTCAAAGCAACAACAAAAAAAGATAACCAGAGAGGCCCCTCTGCTGTTTTTCTTACATTTGTCAGCTTGTAACCCTTTGTTTACTTGTTGGATTCTAGGTGTGCTGTTCCCATGAGGCTGGATACTTCCTGAAGAGTGCCACATTGGTCTCGCTCACCATAGCTCCGTGGCTGACACGGAATAATGTTAATGAAATATTGGTGGGAGTAGTTACTGCTTGGTCATGAGGGAGGCGATAATAAATGTGAGCCTTGGGGTTATGGGAAAGGAAGTTGCTAACTTAAATTTGGGGTGTTCAGGAGCGTTCCCAAGAAGGGGCTACATTGGAGAGTGATCTTGGGAAGAATGATTTGGGGTTCCCCAGTCTTGGAAAATGATAAAAAAATAAAGTTCCATTTGGTGCAGGTCGGAGAAATGCTTGAAATTAAATGGATCCTAAAGAAAATCTGCTCTCTGATCACAGCCACATGTGCGTGGGACAGAAGACCCGGAGAGTGCCACCTTGCACACCGTAGACCAGTGTTGTAGACCAGCGTTGTCTCAAACATGAACTTGCATGTGAACTTTTCGGAGATTGAATTTGGTCATGGGCGAAGTTCTCATTTCTAACAAGCTGTAAATAACGTGGACGCTGCTTCCATGGGCCTCACTTTGAGTAACAAGGACATAGAGAACAGAAGATGAGAAATGTTGAGATGACAGTAGCTCTGTCACCATGAGTCCCTCTACATCTGGTAGAGGAGCTAACTTCTATTTCCGTCAACACTTCATGTTCTCTTAGGCTGTCTCCTTGTGGCTTCATTTATGGCAGCATCTCTCAGGCACATATGGTACTTTAAAGTTCTTATTCTCCATGGCCCTTCCCATATTATCAAAGGAGTAGGGGAAAAAAGAAAGAAAAAAGACTAGTGAAGGCACAGGTATCCCCATTATTGTGTGCTGGTCATCCCTGTCGAAGGACCACAGTAAGCATGCTAATGCTTTTGTTAAACACTAAGCCACCTCAATATTATTTTGTCATTACCTGTATCCCATCTGATGCCCCATCCCCTGAGATCTGCATATTATCTGTGTTACGGTTTCTCAGTAGAGTAATTTTTAGCCTGGATTGTGTAGATGGTATCACTCAGACTCCAAGAAACCTCCCTCCCTCTGCCAGCCCCTTTGGAAAAGAAAAAGCAGAATTAATCCAAGCTGGTCATCATTTGGAGGACAAATATGTTCCCCTAAGAAAATTAAGTTCAGCAGATGGACTTCACATTGTCTGGAGCCTTCTTTCCCATGCATTTAGCACAGGTGACTGAGGAATTGTGTGTGTGGATGTGGTCATTCATTCATGGCTTTCTGATACATGAGGTCCTCAAACTTGGCTGCCCACTTGAACCACCTGGGAAACATTAAAAATGATGGGGGCTGATGTTGAGTTCTCTACCTGGGAGATTCTAATTAATCAAACAGGGGTACACCTAGGGAAATTCTAGTATATAGCCAAGACAGAACTACTTGGAAGGTAGACAGTGTCAGTCTATCCTTTATACAGTATCTTTTAGTGTATCAAAAATTTGCTTAGGCCAGTCAGGTGTAGTAGTGCACACCTGTAAACTCAGCAAATTGGGAGGCTGAGGCAGGAGGATCTCAAGTTTGAAGTCAGCCTCAATAATTTAGTAAGACTCTCAGAAACTTGGTGAGACCCTCTCTCTCTCAAAAAAAAAAAAAAAAAAAAAGCTGGGGATGGAGCTCAATGGTAAAGTGTCTTTGGGTTTAGTCCCCAAAAACAAAAAAAAAAATTTTTTTTTTGGAGGAATGATAATTTGGCTTTTTATTTGGTTTCTACATCTGCAAAACAGATTTTCAACATAAATTCAAAGTCGATGTGCCATTTTTCAGCCACAAAAAAAAAAAAATCAGTTACTTGGCTGTCTCTCAAAATACAGCTGTGAAACTTAACCAAAAAATACGAAACTATATAACTGAATGAAAAATTCTCTGAATATATATTTAAAATCACTAATGAGGGCTGGAGATGTAGCTCAGTGGTAGAACACCTGTTTAGTGTGCTTGACACCCTGGGTTCCATCTGTATCACTGCCATGTGTCTGGAGGCTCCTGCCAGACCCCAGTGTTCAGTGCCTCTGCCCGCCTCCCAGCTACTCCCCCCCAATTTTTTTGATTGGGTTTGTGGAAATGTCTAGATATGAACCTATTGTGGAAACAATTGAAATGAATGAGTGGTAGAATCCAAGGTTTGGCTACTGTAACACACCAGCCCTCTGTGGTCTCGATTAAGCCATTGAACTTCCTAGCTCACGTCTGTGGAGTCCTTTGCTGATGACAAAGCCCTTTTACTTGGAATCTCTTATTTTCACAGCAGTTCTACTGTGAGCAGGGCACCTCGCCCCTCCGCCCTTCCTGCACGGCCCTTCACAGTCTGATGTCCGGGCTGGGTGGGTGCGGTTTCTCCTGGCTCCCACGGTTCCTGGCATCTTGTCCTCCCCCCATGTTCCCATATTGAGCTTTAACAGCGTGCCTTGGGGCTCTTGTCCCAGGAGATGTGGTGAGAGGGTCATGTATCTTCTCCCTGGCTCCACGACCGGAGGCCTTCAGTTACAGATGAGTTGATTAGTACCTTCATTTCTACGTTACAGGTGGGGACACTGAGTCACAGGGAGACCAAATACAGGTTCTGCACTCCCTCCTCCCCCAACTTTAATGAGCTCTGGATCCATCTTCTAAAAAGAAAGAATTTGGAGATTTTCTCTAATCACTCCAATAGCTCTAAAATAGGTTGGTCTGTTTTATGATTTTAACTACTTTGTAGTGTTGCCAAAATTCAACAAAATGCTCCAGACATGGGGGGGAAACAGTCTCAAGAATAAAGATATGATCAAAGTAACCCACCTACTGGCAAGAACAAAAATTCACATTATACCTCAGGATAGTGCTGGGCATCGCCTTTACCACGGGACCTCTGGGAAAAGTAGAACTTCCTGCATCCTAACCCTTTTCTGTCTGGTGTCCCCAAGTGACTGTGAAGCAGATGAATGAGGCTCTGTGGTACTCTTGGAGATTACTTATATTTGACTGGCAGTGAATAATCTTTAAACCTGTTTTCAGCCAGGTACCTTGGCGATGCACCCCTGTGATCCAGCAACTCGGGAGACTAAGGCAGGAGGATCCCAAGTTCCATGCCAGCCTGGGCAAATTAGTGAAACGGTGTCTCAAAATAGGAAAAAGAAGGGTTGGGATGTAGCTCACTGGTAGAGCTCCCTTGGATCCAATCCCCCATACTACAAAACCCCAAAACAAGAACAGAAAACAAAAAAACCCTGTTTTGATGAATTGGCTTTTTTGTTTTTGTTTTTTAAAAGTGAGGGACAGTGAGAGAATCAATTTTATTTAGTTTTTCATGTGGCTTTCGTTGCTCCAACACTTTGTTGTGTACG
>PVKS010041787.1:0-15787 GCA_004027875.1 Aplodontia rufa
CAGGTACACAGAGGGCTCAGCACACAGATCTGGTGAAGGAATGAACTCCCTCCTCCCCCTCCCAACTTTCAACTCACATAAGCGATGGAGACAAAGGAACCTTCAGGATATCTGCATATTATCTCCAGGAAAACTGTTTGATAATGTAGATAGAATAGATAAAGCTTTGTCCCAGTCCACCACCTAACTTTTGTGCTAACTTTGAGCAAGTCTTTTTCTGGGACCTCGTTTCTGTGATGATTTCTTTCCTTTTTTTTAAAGAGAGGACAGTGAGTGAGAGAGAGAGAGAATCAATTTTTATTGAGTTTTTCACATAGCCTTCGTTGCTCCTTCACTTAGTTGTGTATGTGGGTGCTGGGGTTTGAAAACGTGTACTTGCGCGTGCCAGGCAAGCGCTGTAACTGCCGAGCCACCGCTCCAGCCCCTCTGTGATGATTTCTAAGGCACCCTCTTGACTTGTCAGAGGCTTTAGGTGTCCCAGGACTGATAGACTCTACTACGTTTAAATGCAGAGGTAGAAGGGGGTTGAGATGTAGCAATGTGGTACTAATTCAATGTGGTGTTAACATTAATATATGATCAGGGGCTGGAGCGGTGGCTCAGGAATTACAGCGCTTGCCTCACATGCACAAGGACTCAGGTTCTTAGCCAGCACCATGTATACAATGAAGTCTCAGTAACAAAGGCCACATGAAAAACTAAATAAAATTGATTCTCTCTTTCTCTCTTTCTCTTTCACTGCTCCTCTCTCTTTTTAAACCTGTCTTACTTGAACCATCAAGAAACCACTGAGATTTTGAAACTTTGTGGGAATATGAGGCAGTATTGAAGAATTGTAAAACAATCAGTGTTTCCAACATTCTGGTAGTAAAAGCAATTAGTCTCTCCTCTCCTACCCGCCACAAAAAAAAAAAAAAAAAATCACTGAGAGACAAATGTTGGGGGCATCTACCAATCTGGTCTTACTTTTTTTTTTTTTCTTGAAAGATTATGGGTTTCTTAAATGTGTATCCCTCCCATGTTTTAATTCTCCTTCCCCTTAGTAATTAGGCTTGCCTTATGCTGAGACCTGTGTGTGCACTAGCCCACTCAGTCCTTATGACAGCCCTGACACAGATATTTGGAATTCGCCTTAGCCACCTAGCTGAGGGGTGGAGAGCCACTGTTCTCTGCTTTCCAGTTTTCTAAATCACTTTTTTGGGTTTTTTTTTTCCTTTGTTTTTTATTTTTCTTTTTGGTTGTTGTTTTAATCATTTTTCCAAGACCAGCCACTGGCTCAAATTAAGAGGTTTTCTAGCTCCTAATCAAGATAACAAATAGAATTTATCTCGATTTTCACATGGGGACTGTCAAACTATGTCCACCAAACCCTATTGAGCTACTGGAACCTTTTGTTTTTGTCTTGTCAGAACACCTGCCCACAGGTGAGTCTACTTCTGCTGGAGAGACTTGGCTGTATGTTAGGAATTTGCAGATGTCCGGCTTATGAGACCATTTAGCTTGGCAACTGAGGCCTGGAGAACATATGAGCATTTGTGGGGTCTCCCACCATTGCCTTAGAGCCACATTAGGAGGGACGTTCCTCTAACATCCTCATCTGCAAAGCCAAGGGGATATGTTAAATTGCAATGTTCTCATTCCAGCTAGATGACTTTCTGTCTCATTGTTGGTCCAAAGTTTAACAAATGAACTTAGAGCCACGTCTCACATGGAGAAGCATTTCAGTACATGTGTTGAACAGAATTCCTGACTCCAGAATTAAGGGTCATAATAACTGTGTGGTGAAATCACTAATTACCATTTTGACTCTGAATTACCTGCTAAGTAGATGTGCAGACTGCCCACTGCTTGGTGCTTTGATGAGGGGACCCAGGGCTGCATTCTTCGTAGCTCATGTGTTTCTCTCTGACCCTCCTTTTGCATCTCAGAAGTTCTGTGGATGTTATCAAATCAGCATGAATAGTCCAGAGTTCTCAGGTGTTCCAGCCTAAAACAAAGATACCAGCTGGTAAGGCCTGGATGCCTTGTCTAGGGAACACAGATGTTTCCCATAGATGTCTTGCCCTGCTGAAATTGCACTGCCCTCCTCCCTCCGTATTGGGGTCCTTAGCCCTCCCTTTCCTTCTCTTCAGCTTGATTACTCTTTACTCCTAGAGAAACTACAGGAAGGTTCCAGGAGATAGGACCCCTTCCTGTGGTCACCATCTCTCGGTCTGAGCTTCGGGGTTTGCTGGAGTGCCTTGCTCTGCCTTGTCAGAGGCACCTTGAGACCTGCAGCTGTCCAGGAAAGAAGTGCCTCATCTTCACTGGGCACAGCAGCACATGCCTATAATCCCAGCAACTTGAGAGGCTGAAGCAGGAGGATTGCAAGTTCAGAGTCAGCCTCAGCAACTTGGCAGGGCCCTAAGCAACTTAGCAAGTTCTTGTCTCAAAATAAAAATTAAAAATGGGCTGGGGATGAGGTTCAGTGGTTAAGCATCCCTGGGTTCAGTCCCTGGTACCAAAAAAAAAAAAGTGTGTCCCATCTTGGTGGGATTTTTTAACCCAAAGAGTGTTCTTTTGGACCCACCATAAATTAGAAAGCCTCTGTGGCCCCCACGGATCAGGTTAGCCCAGCATCATCACATGAAGCAAGCATGGTAAAGTGGGAGCTCTGTCCTGGGCAGCAGCCCAGTTCTCCCTCCATGGCACCTGCTGGCCATGGAGATGTGGAACTGCACATGGCACAAACCCAGCTATCTGGATTGGCCAGCGCAGCCCACACTTGCCTAGGAGCCCTCACAGCTGCCTGTAGCCAAAGTACCTCCTTGGATCCTGTCCCAGGCTGGGATGAGTCAAGTTTGAAATGCATTTATTATTTCCAAGCTACTAAGTATTGAGTTTGGGAAGGGGAAACTGCAAGGTCTGTGGCAGAATTGTCCTCAAACTTTGTGCCCTCCTTTCTCTGCCAGTCAGCCCACACCAAGGTTCTGCTGGGGAAAGCTAAGAGTAAAAGGCCAACCTTGGGCCTTTTACCCAAAGCTTGTCCAGCTTAGTTCAGGGCAAGGGCAGGACTTAACCTGGACTCTGCACAAAAGCCAGAGTGTTCAGACAAGGGGCCTGAAGTTTCTCAGGCCCACTCCCAGATATCTGCCAGCTGAGACAGACCCCTGCCCAGCCTTTCACGGAGCCTTCCCTGTGGGAACACCTCTGGCTGGTGAAGGACAGAGATGTTTGGGGAGTGGAAAGGAGTGGTGTGCAGCTCAAAACCCTGCTGGTCAATGGCAGATTCTGGCCTCTATACACTACTGTCCAGCAGCAAACCAAGCTCCCTCCATCCCGTGAGCTGCAAGTTCACCCTGCCTTTTGCTTTTACTCCAGGAAGATGACGAGAAGCTAATCGAGGAAATCCAGAAGGAGGCTGAGGAGGAGCAGAAAAGGAAGAATGGAGGCAAGTGCTGTCCCCAGGCACACTCGGGGTGGCAGAGCAGAGGATCCAGAGGTGCTAGGAGGAGGGGACACTCTGACCCTGAGGGAGCCACCATACCACCGAGGCTGTGGAAGAGTCATCAAAGCCTTAGACACAGCTTTGACACTGCTTAATCGTGGACAAATCCCAAGGCTGGGTTTGAACTCCTGATACAAATAGAAGCCAGGCCTGGCTAAGGAAATGGTGGCCCCGTGATTCTCTGGCTCTAAAGTAGAGTCTCGCATGGATGCTGGCCCCATGCATACTGAGCTAGATGAACATGCCACCCTCTCAGGCCACCACGGAGTGTGATGCTCTTGGGAAGGATAGCTTAACCTTGGTTTCTCCTAGTGACAGTTGGATTAGAGGTATTTCATGTTTGGCACTTCATCAGCCTTTGTAGAACAGCTCCTCCTGTTTCCAGGAGGAGGGTCAGAGGTCGACCCTCAAAGCATTCTCCACTGTCTCTAGGTGCCCCTTAGCTGGCCAGCACCGGTGAACCCCAGGATCAGCATGTACAGCCCTGATCCCAAGCTAGATTCCAGCAGAGTTGGTTCATCCTGCTTTCCTCAACTAAGCCCTACCTTCCTTTCAGAGAACACCTTCAAACGCATCGGACCTCCACTGGAGAAGCCCCCTGAAAAAGTACAGAGGATGGAAGGCCTCCCGCGTCCTGTCCCACAGAACCTGCACCCACCACAGATGCCACCCTATGCTTTTGTGCACCCACCTTTCCCCCTGCCACCTGTCCGACCTGTGTTTAATAACTTCCCACTCAACATGGGCCCTGTCCCGGCACCCTATGTGCCTCCTCTGCCTAATGTACGGGTCAACTATGACTTCGGCCCTGTGCATGTGCCCCTGGAGCACAATCTGCCCATGCACTTTGGCCCCCAACCACGGCATCGCTTCTAATGGCTGGAACCATGGCCAGCTCCACTGAACCTGTGCCAGCAGAGAGTGTAGGGCAGAAAACCACCTCCCCAGGTCTGGGTTCTGCCTTCACCCTTTAAGCAGGAGTTAGGATTCAGCTTTCAAAGGTGGGCTGGTTTACCTCCCCACTCCTTTGGGAAGTCACTGCTCCCAAAGTCTGGTGCCCTCTGGGTGCCTGTAAGGGGACTGGGCAGGTCAATCTCCTCCCTAGTTCTGTCATTTTGACAGCTCTGGCTCTGCTCTGTCACTCAAGCCTCTGCAGCAGGAGTCAGAGGGGAGCTGATTTGTCCTGTTGCTTCCCCTACCAGAAAAGAGAATCCCGTACAATTAAGAACCTTGCAGGCCTGCCTGGCCATAGTGTTGTCGGGTCCATAATAAAAATGAAGCAGCAATTAATGGCATTTGAAGAGAACTGAGACATCTACATGGCAAGGCCACCAAGAGTGGCCCTTGTGCCCATGCCATGGCACAGCCGCAGTTCAGGGTTGTGGGGTCTCCTGCTGTTTTTCACACTTGCGTACCTCCTCGGAGCCAAGTCCTAGGCACAAGGCAGCTGTTAGCATCTCCTTGGAGGATGAGAATCCTCTATCTGGGGGCTCCTGCCCCTCACAGTTGACCCCAGTGAAGAAATATTAATATTGGGGGGCTGTGGACCACAGGCCCTTGGGCATTGCTGCAGTGCCATGAGGGGGCCAAAGGCTGTCCCTCCCAGTCCAGACCCCAGTGCTCTCACAGTGCCCATTCAGGTTTGTCACCTCTCTACTAAGGCCCACTCAGGTCAGGCAGCCACAGAGAGCTTTGCTATACCATAGATTTGGCTTTGTTTATCTGTTTGCTCCTGTTCACTTACTTTGAAGAGTTTTCCATGGCCTGCTAGAGTTTTTTTCCTCGGTCTCTGGAAAGTCAGACTGAAATTGGTCACCCTGCACAAGGTGGCCACCAAGGTTGAACAGTCCTGATGCTGACCAAACAAAATCATTTCTTGTTAGCCATGACAGAAGCCACCCAGGTAGCCCAGGTGATGAACAGCTTTCCCCGGAAGATTTCTGGTGGGGGCTTCTCTGGGGTACAGATGGCCCGGAGGAACTACACTGTTGTCATGGGCCTGCCTGCCTCCCTCCTGCAAGTTCTCTTCAGTAATTAGTGATGGAGGCTGGTAGAGGATGAGGTGCTGGCACCAGGGTGAGGGGAGCTGCCTTTCCCTGAGGTTGATGTTACTTTTGGGCCTGTGTGTGGGATCTGTGTCATGGCTCCAGCCCACTTACCAAGCAGAGGCCCAAAGTTTCTGACTGCTCAGCTGGGGCAAGCCCTCTGGCAGCAGACACCACTTTCTCATCCTGTGTAGGCCGTCCTTGTCCTTGTCATGTGGATGGGCAGTTGCAGGAAGTTCCAAAGCACACAGACCTCGGGGGAGAGCTCCAAGCTCCAGCAGTGTCATCCCTCACTGCCATCATTTTTTCAGATATCTTTCAAGGATTCAAGTCTACCTGACACATTCTTTCTGCCTTTGCTCAGGATGAAGGCTTTGAAGACAGGTGGTCACCTGGGTATGGGGTGGGGCACATGGGGGAGGTGGCTCGGGTGCCTCCCAGTGGGCTACCTAAACTTGCTTCTAGCCTGAATGACAGTGCCTTGGAAAGGTGGGCTGTTCACCACAGTCACAGGATCCTCTAAGTACCGTAGACACAAACATGTTCTCTGTACTTCCCCTAGAGTACAGAAGGCAGCCTGCAGATAGGGCAGAAGCCCTGGCACTGCC
This sequence comes from Aplodontia rufa, assembly GCA_004027875.1. Classification (NCBI taxonomy): domain Eukaryota; kingdom Metazoa; phylum Chordata; class Mammalia; order Rodentia; family Aplodontiidae; genus Aplodontia; species Aplodontia rufa. Next base: position 6,141 of record PVKS010041787.1, read on the forward strand.
CCTCTGAGGCCTCTCGAGCTGCCCTGGTGGGCTGGGAGCCTGGTTGCAGCTCTGCTCTGTGCCCCCACACAGCCCCATTAGGGGACTGAGGCAGAATGAGGGAACTGGCCACTTCTGGGACAGCTGCAAGGGCAGTCCAGGGCAGGTAGCACCCAGGCTCCACTGGGAGAGTGAGGAGACCAGAATGATGTTCTGCCTAAGGCCAACCCCAGAACGTGCCCTTGGAGATGAGTTCTAGCTGCCTCTGGCCACACTTGGCTTCAGGAGAGGGAACTGCTGTCATCCCCATTAAGGGCATCTGGTTCCACATGATCCTTCCTGAGCTAGGCTGCAGACTAGCACCAGAACCCAAGCATCCAGGAGTGACCCCCATTGCTCTCCAAGCACCTCAGTGTTCCAGGTGGAGGAACTGCACGGGTGCTGGAGGCAGAGCCCAAGGATCAGCCCCTGCCACAGCAAGCAGGAATTCCCAATGCAGCCGGCACCTTACCCTCTGGGACACAGGGCTGCTCCCTGGGGACAAGGAACTGCCCAGCCACTGTCCCAGTCTATTTGCCTTAAAACTGGAGAGAGGAATCTAGATTTGCACTTAGCAAAATATTTAAAACTGAAGGAAAAAAATGCATGATCTGTCACTTTGTACAAAAATAGCAAAAAACGATTAAGTAGTTCGTTAAATGTTTTTAATTACCTTCTGGTAGTAAAAAAAAAATTCTGTTTAAACTACTGTGTGTAAAAAGCCTGTATCATATGTAACTTGGACTTTTTGTAAATAAATGTTTGTGCACTCTACTCTCTGATTGCATTTCTCGATATGCACAGAATTACACAGATACCTCTGGAGTGGCTCCATCTGAACCCCAGAGGGGAAGAACTCAGGACATCCCAACAGGTGGCAACGGAGGGTCCTGCTCAAAGGCCATCTCGCTGTCCAGGAAGGGTGATCAAGGCACCAAGGTGCCAGACCTATTTGGGTAACTACCAAGGCCCAGATGGGACACAGGGTGTTTTGTTTGGTTGGTTTTTGACACAAAATCCCCTGCAAGAAAGTAGTCGGATCCTTTTCCAGGGTCCTTCCCGAGCTGCGGGTCTTGAGAACAACCAACTCAGCCGTACAGAAAAAACCTAGGGGACTTCAGCTGGCCTAAAACCCAAGTGCAAAGTGGAGAGAAGCCTGACCGGGACAAAGGTTGCAAGAGCAGGAATTTCTGTGGTTGGCATGTGAGTTCCTGCCCAGCTGGAAGGGCTGGCGGGCTGGGGTTTGCTACCCCTCACTAGTGACACCACTTCCGCAGAGTCCACATGCCCCTCGGGTCCTCCTTACCATAGCCGGTCCAGGCAGGCATTGGTCCTAAGACCTGGGAGATGACCCTGGGCGCAGGGAAGCTGGGATCCCCAATTTCAGGTGAACTGGGCACAGCAAAGACATGCCCTTTGCAACTTTTTATTGACTTGTTTTTCAACATTTTGGAAAACTTGAATTAAGTGTTTCAAGACAGACTATACTTCCATCCCCCCTTTATTTTTTTAAAGGGAGAGGACTTCATTCTTCCATCTGCCCTTGTTTCTCCGACACCCGGTCGTGTATGTGGTGCTGGGGTTCAGACCCGGATCTTGCACATGCCAGGCAAGCGCCACAACTGCTGACCACCACCACCTTTTTTTTCTTCTTTTTTTTTTTTTAAAGAGTGGACCAAGGGGTCGGGGACTTAGCTCAGTGGCAGATCGCTTACCTAGCATGCGCAAGGCCCCGAGTTTGGTCCTCAGCCTTGAAAAAAATAAAAGAGGGACCGAGAGAAAGAATTTTATTTCGCTTTTCATGTGGCTTTCATCACTCTGACACTTCATTGCGTACGTGATGCTGGGGTCCGAACCCGCACCCTCGCACATGCCAGCCAAGCCTGAGCACCGCTCCGGCTCCCCCCGCTTTATTTTTTGAGACAGTCTTACTAAATTGCTTAGGGCCTCAGCCTCCTGAGCAGCTGGGGTTCCTGGCTCTGTGTCAGTCAGCCATTCCACCCAGTCCTCTTTCACAGTTGTGCTCATGCCGTGCGCGTTCGCAACAGTGTTCCAGGCTCCGCATGACTGCTCCCCTCCAGGCCTCCCCAGCCTTCCCGGCCAGGTGAGGGCACCCCACCTGACAGCTACGCCACAGCTCACGCCAAGATGGGCTTCAGGCCTCAGCTTCACAGGAATCACCAACGCCTTGTGCTGCTGTGAGCCCTTCGTCTTTAACATCTGTGGGCTGCACATCCATCTGCATTTAATGTGGTTATTTTTGTTTGTTTCTTTCTTTTGTTTTAATATATTAGAGATTGAACCCCGGGGCACTTAACTACCGAGCCACATCCCCACCGTTGCTTTGTTTTGTTTTGTTTTTGCTTTTTGGTTGGTTTTTGTTTTGGTTGTTTGTTTTTTGAGACCGGGTCTCACTAAGTTGCTTAGGGCTTCACTAAATTGCTGAGGCTGGCCTTGAACTTGGGATCCTCCCGCCTCAGCCTCCCAAGTTGCTGGCATTACAGGTGCGCACCATTACACCCAGCTGACATATCTTTGATATCTCCCCGCATTCCCCTAGAAAGGAAAGTCCAGTGCCTCCAATGTGCTTCCCACCACAGGAAACCCCCCCAGGGGATGCCTCTGAACAACCTACGTAACTGCTGCTTCAGTGTTCCAGAAGATAAATTCCCAAAAACGGAGTTGTTGAATGACGGGAGTGGGGTCAGTCTGTGTGTCTTCGTGGCCTTTGCAAAGCCTTGTCAGTCCCCCAGGCACTGGCAAAAGCCTGGTCTTGGGTGGTGGCCTCCACCCTGGACAGGACAATCTCAGTCTGTCTACCAGTCCTACAATCTGACCTCATGGCCATCTCTTTCATCTTCTTAGTTTACTTTTTAATTTTTTTCTTTTCTGCTTTCTTTAAACATAGTATCTTTTTGGTCACAGGCATTCGTGTGGGATTTTTTTTTTTCTGTGATACATAAAGTATCTTTCATGAAACCAGCTCTCGCTTGCTGTCCCTTCCATCTGGAGGGTGAAGATTTGAATAAGGAAGGACTTCCCAGGCAGGATGGCAGAGCGCCACCCTCTGAACACCTAGCCACAGGCTCTCCTCGTCTCCTCTTTGAACTTGGTGCCATCGCTGAGGTTGGCGTGTGGCTTTCTTGCCCTCTGGTCTCATGACCCTGGGGAAATGGTCACTGCTGTATCTCGTGTCTGCCTGCATCTTCCTCTGCAGAGGTCAGGATTTAGTCCAACAACCAGTTCCTCTCTCCGCTTCCTCTGCCCAAGCTGACTGCTTGCCTTGCATCACCCCGAGGGACACAGAGTGAGTGCCCTCGGCTGGGTCGGGCCCTCTCACCCCATTCTGCCCGGCCTTGCCCCTAAACGACAGTGGTAGCTCAGCCCAGGCAGCCCTGGGTATGGCAGTTCATCTTGCGAGCCCTACAGGCAAAGTAGCCCCAGCTCAGCTGCCTTGGAGCTGCAAGGCCTTGGGCTAGGACTCTGCTTGGGACTTGGCAGTAGCGTGGGAACTGAGGCAGCATCCTGTGAGCATCTGTGCCCAAAGACAGGACAAGGACGGTCATCTGATCCCTGCCCAGCTGTCCCTAGAATCCTCACCCGGGTGGTCCCCGCCACTGAAGGCCCACAGAACCATGCCACCCGTTTTTTGGGTGGCTCCTGGGGATAAAGTGCTAGTTCCTGTCTGGACCAGCCCCACCTGCCTCTCAGACTTCTGAGACCTTAACTCCACCTCGGAGCCTCGGGGCTCTTGGTCCACCCATACCCTGCACATGGGAGTCTGCTGCTCCCCTGGGGCCTGGGCCCAGGCAGCCCAGCTGGGCAGTTGTAGGGCAATCAGTTCCCAGCAGGAGGACAGAAACGGGTGCGCCCAAACACCAAGCAAGCGGGAATGGGTGTGGGTCGATGGAGGGGATGCACTGGGGCGGCCCACTGGGACCGTTCTGATAGGACGGTGCTGGGAGCAGATGGGTGGCTGAGCAAACAAGTGGGAAAAGGCCCTGACCTGGCTCCTGGTCTGCCTGGGCTTGTCCCTGTGCACACTCCAGGGCTGGGACTCTGGGAATTGGAACTGGAAATCAGTTCCTCAGAGCTGGAATCACGCTTGGCTTGGACATGCACTTCCGGAGCAGGATCCCTGGAGGGCTGCACCATCTCACCGGAGCCAGCCCAGCTCCCTTTCCCAGGCCCCTAGGTGCCTCTGCCCTGCTGTCCCCTCCTGCCCACTGCTCCTCATGTGCCTCAGTCAGCTACATGAAACCGCGCCCAGCGGGAGGCTCAGCCCTGAGCTCTGGGTCTCACAGGATGCTCATGGCTGGGTTCAGCAGCAGACATGCTGGCTGGGGACCCTGGGTGCTGCTGCCAGCTGGGACTCAGCTAAGACCGCAGCTCCTGCCCCTCAGCTTCTCTGCAGTGTGGACACAGCCTGGCCCATCGAGGGCTGGCCAGGCACTTCTCCCACCGTGATCTAGTGGCCAAAGCAGACGTGGCTGGCCCGGGGACAGATAAGCCACCACACCCCACCTGCTCCACAAGCCAAGTCCTGCCCTGACCCTGTCAGCCCTGCAGAGCCACAGGGATGTTGACACAAGGAAACCGCAGCCCCACTCACTCAGGGTCCTCAGTCTCTCCTGCCTACCTTGGGCCTGCTGGCTCGCTCTCCCTCCTTCCCTCCCTCTACCACTTATTTCTCAAAAGCTGTGGTAAGAACATGAACACAGTGTGAAATTAAGTGTACTAAGAGGTGGCCTTGCCTGTCATTCTTAAGGTCATTAGGATGACCTCACACCATCCCATCAGATCCAGTGAAGAAACAGTGGATTATAAGGGTCAAAAAGTGTCCCCAAGGCCTGAGGCAGCATACGCAGACCACGTGCCCATAGAGGAGAAGCTACCCAGAGCCCAAAGGGAGGGCTCCAAGGGGCCCAGGCTGAAGGCCCAGGACCCACGTCCAGGCTGGCTTCAGTCACCACTTAGGTGCCTCAGGCCGCAGACAGGGTTTGGTTGCTTCTCTCAGGAGCTCTGGCAGAGCTTGGAACTAGACAGAGTGAGATGGCCCAAGGGGCTCTGAGTGGGCCTCTGCAGAGTTCCAGGTCTCCCTGACTTGCATGCCTGTCCCAGCCTGCTCAGCCTCCTGCTACATATCCCTTCTGACAGGAAGCAGAGCCAACCAGGAAGCCAGGACTTCCTCAGCCACCAGAGTGTCAGGAAGCACAAGGTGCTCAGCTCTTGTCCTGCTCCGCCTATGGTATGTGACCTGGCCCAAGATGTTGCCCTGCCCTGACCTCTCTTCCTGTCTGAGCCCCAACCATCCTCCATTCATCTCCTCCTTGTGGGGTATTTTTCCAGAACACCTGCCTCCCTGGGAGATCACGGGCATCACTGGGCTCAGCACTGTATCCTCAGTACCAGCTTGGGGTCTGGGGTGCTCAGGAAATATTAGTTTGGAAGACAAATCTATGAAATAAAAATAAATATGGCTGGAGCGGTAGCTAAATGGTTACAGCGCTTGCCCTGCAAGTGCAAGGATCCAGGTTCAAATCCCAGTGTCAGAGCAAAGAAAACCAGATGAAAAACTAAATAAAATTAATTCTCTCTTTCTGTCTCTCACTGTCCCTCTCTCTCTCTCTCTCTTTAAAAAAAAATTTTAAACAAATAAATAAATAAACAAAAACCAGGCACTATGGCATACACCTGTAATCCCAGCAACTCAGGAGGCTGAAGCAGGATTGCAAGTTCGAGGCCAGTCTCAGCAACTTAGTGAGGCCCTAAGCAACTTATAAAGAAAAAATTAAAGGGGTTGGGGCTGTAGCTCAGTGGTAAAGCACCCCTGGATTCAATCCCCAGTTTAAAGAAAAACAAGAAGAAAGATAAAAATGTCTACCTCAGGGTCTGGAGCAGTGGCTTAGTGGTAGAGCACTTGCCTGGCATGCACAAGGACCCAGGTTCAAACCCCAACACCAGATACACAACTAAGTGTCAGAGAAACAAAGGTCAGATAGAAAAATAAATAAAGTTGATTCACTCTCTCCCACTCTCTTAAAAAAAAAAAGCTACCTCAGAGGGTAGTTTTGGTGATTAAATAAGATACTGCGGGTGAAGACTCAGCCTGACCTACAGGAAACTACACAAATGTTTACTTAATTGTTTTTAGAATCTGAAAATGTGGGTGAGAGGGGCTGGAGTGGTGGCTTAGAGGTTGTGGCGCTTGCCTGGCATGCACAAGGACACGGGTTCAAACCCCAGCACCACGCACACGAAGAAGTGTCAGAGCAACCAAGGCCACATGAAAAACTAAAACTGATTCTCTCTCTCTCTCTCTCTCTCTCCTTCACTATTCCTCTCTCTCAAAGAAAGAAAGGAAGGAAGAAAATGTGGGTGAGGGTTCTTTCTACCATTCACCTGGCCAGCTGGAGCCTCTGTTTGACCATTTGTAAACCGGAGTGTTGGCTGGGTAACCGGCAGGGTCCTCCCACCTGTCCTGGTGGAGAAATGTGAAGAGCAGGAGTCGAAGGCTTCCCTAGAGTGTTATCTTCTTGTTTGGGGATTTTTGTTCTTATTGTTGCTTTCTTTGTTGGTTTGTTTTGAGGGGGTTTATTGTTTTGGACCTGGTTATTGATCTCAGGGGCACTCTACCACTGAGCTACATCCCCAGCCCTTTCTATATTTCATTTTGAGGCAGGGTCTCCCTGCGTTGCTGAGGCTGGCCTTGAACTTGTGATCCTCCTGCTTCAGCCTCCTAAGCAGCTAGGATTACAGACATGCGCCATCAGCCCAGTCCTAGAATGTCTTCTATTGCCATCTGATACTATTCATGATAGCAGAAAGAGGAAACAGCCCGAATGTCCATCTGCTTAGAAGGATAAATAAAATGTGCTCTCTCCATACTGACGCATGTTCTTTGCCCATAATAAAGGAAAGAAGCAGAGACACACACTACAACAGTCACGAGCCTCAAAGGAACTCAGACAGAGGAGCCAGATGCGAAAGGCCACATGCTGTACAAGTCCAGTTAGTGGCGAGTCCAGAGAGACAGAGCAGATTTGTGGTTGCTTAGGGCTGGAGAGGGGATGGTGGGCTGGGGCTGAGAACTAAAAGGATTTATTTTTTTTTTTAAAGAGAAGGACAGTGAGAGAGAGAGAGAATCAATTTTTATTGAGTTTTTCACGTGGCTTTCGTTGCTCTGACACTTAGTTGTGTATATGGTGCTGGGATTTGAACCCATGTACTCGTGCATGGTGGGCAAGCACCATAACTGCTGAGCCACAGCTCCAGTCCTCTTTTTTTAATTTTAATTTTTATTTTTTTTTGTAAGAGAGAGGAACAGTGAGAGAAAGAGAGAATTAATTTTATTTAGTTTTTCACGTGGCTTTCGTTGCTCTCAGACTTTGCTGTGTACATGGTGCTGGGGTTCGAACCCGGGTCCTTGTGCATGCTGGGCAAGCACTGTAACCACGGAGCCACCGCTCCAGGCCCAAAGGACTTTTATTTGATACAATAAAAATATTCCAAGTGGATTCTGGTGAGACATGAAAATATCTCTGAGTGTACAAAAGCCATGGGAGTGCAAACCCTAAATGAGTGAATTGTGGGGTGTGCCAACTATATCTCAATAAAGCTGTGTTTTAAACAGAGGGAAGGAGCTGGACCCAGTGGTACTCACCTGCTATCCCAGCCACCCAGGAGGCTGAGGCAGGAGGACTGCAAGTTTGAGTCCAACCTGGGCAAATTAGGGAGACCTGTCTCATATAAAAAATGGACGGTGGATGTGGTAAAGTGTCCCTGGGTTCAATCCCTGGTACCAAAAGATAGAGATACAGAGACAGACAGATGGAGGGAGTGATTTCAATTTATAGGAATAGCACAAATGATTGGATATGGGGCTGGAGTGGTGGCTCAGCGGTTACAGCGCTTGCCTGACATGCACAAGGATGCGCATTCAAACCCCAGCACCACGTACACAATGAAATGTCAAAGCAAAGAAAGCCACATGAAAAACTAAATAAAACTGATTCTCTCTTTCTCTCCTCTCTCTTTAAAAAAAAGAAAGAAAGAAAAGATTGGCTATTTCCAGGTGCAGTGACACACGCCTGTAATCCCAGCAACTCTGGAGGCTATAACAGCAGGATTGCAAGTTCAAAGCCAGCCTCAGCAACCTAACAAGGCCCTAAGCAACATGGCAAGACCCTGTCTCAAAATTAAAAAATTAAAAGTGCTGGAGGTGTGGCTCAGTGGTTAGGCACCTCTGGGTTCAATCCTTGGTATCAAAAAAAAAAAAAAAAAAAGATCGGATGTCCTCTCCCTGCTTCAACCACTAAAAAGTCACATGAAACAACGGTCTTCTGACATTGATAGGAGGCAGCAGGCAGCAAAAACAATGAGCCCCGGGAGGAGTGAAGAAATGAAACTCTGATTTCCCCAGCTCACTGCCTGCAGGTTTTCCAGGCTACACCCCAGGAATGGGAAACTCGGGAAAGAAGAGCTCCCTGGGTCAGGGGACAGAATTGGCAAGAACTTCAGGGATGAATATCAGGAAGAAGGGAGAGAGCCTGCCGTCCACTCCTGCTGATGACTGAACCCGGTGAGGAAATGGCCCCAGGCCAGGGAAGGAACCACCACACACAGTCTGCACCTGGGCATTGAGTCGCTGCCCTGCAATCCCAGCGAGGCAGAAGAATCACAAGTTCAAGGTCAGCCTCAGCAACTTAGGGAGCCCCTGTCTCAAAATTAGAAAAATAAAATAAAATAAAAAGGGCTGGGGATGCAGGTCAGGGATCGAGCACCCCTGGGGTTCAATCCCCAATATGGAAAAAAAAAGAGCTGAGCACGGTGGATTGTGCTTGTAATCCCAGTGGCTTGGGAGGCAGAGGCAGAGGACCGGTGGTTCAAAGCCAGGCCCATACCAGCTCCTCCCCGAGACTTTTCCTGGAGGAGCATGCAGGAGGCCTCCAGTTGACCACAGCCCCAATTTTGCCAGCGGTGCTTTGGGAAGGAGAGACAAGCGGGCAGGAGGAAGAGGCTGCGGGCAAGGCCCTCCGGGCCTGTGCCCAGTGTCCCAGCCCGAGTGCCTCTGCTTCCCTAGTCCTGTCTTTCTTAGATGCTGTGTGGAATACTGGCTTTCTGGGTGATTCCAAGTTGTCTCTACCACAAGGCCCGTTTCCCCTTGGCTAGCAGGGGCAGCTGGCACAAGGACATTCTTTGGGCCCCTCCCAGCCTTAACCTCTGTGCCGCCCAGAACAGCTCTCAAGTGCTTGAGACCAAAGGATGGGGCTGGAGGTTCTGCAGAGGTCTCAGCCCCCAGCGGCCCCCCGCGTACTGAAAACCAAGGTCTTCCCCAAGCAGCCATCTCCCGCCAGGGGCCCAGGCCTTTCATCTTTCACCGGGATCCCCACCTGCGCCTCCTCCTACCCATCTCCCCTTCCCTTGATGCCCCTGCTCTGAAAGCCTTCCATAGAGGCCCAGGGACTCCCAGATGAGGGATTTCTACCTTGGGTCTCCTTGGCAGGAGACACCCTGGCTTCCCTTCCTCCTTCTTTAAAAGACAGACTTTCTAAAATGAGGCTGATCTCAGGCCAAGTCCTTGGCCCCCTAGCCCTGGGCGTGAGCATAGACCCAGCATCCTGTGCAGC
>PVKS010041788.1:0-15794 GCA_004027875.1 Aplodontia rufa
GTCTAGTAACATGAGTTAAATCCAGATAAGATGTAATGCTTTACAATCTAATACTTTTTTTTAGAGTTATAATGGGAAGGGGAAGGGAGGGATAAGGGAGGGTAATTGGGGGGGCACTCCTGGGGATAATTGCAATATCCAGAATATATACACATTTTATACACATTTTATATTATTTTGTTAAAATCTTGTAAGGTTGCTCAAAAATTAAAAAAATTAACAAAAAAAATAAAAAAATAAAAAAAACTGAATCTGTTGGACATGTTAGCTGAAGTGTTCTTCATCTTCCCCAAGCACTGTTGGAATCTGTGGTACTCCCCACTCTTGAAATTTCACAAGAATCCCAGTGACTTTTGAACAGAACTGTTAAAGGGAAGATACAGCTTTGAGGAACTTGCCATATCAAACCAGATTACATTCATTCATTCATTGAATAGTGAAAATAACGAGCTATGACACATTTTAATGTTTTCAGTGTGTTAAGTGCCATTGTCTTGTCAAGGAGCATCTCATTTAATCTTTCCAACAAACTGTGATTCACTACTTTTATCATTGAGTGAGAAAATCCAGGCTTTTGGCCACCTTATCAGCTACCTTTCTAAAACAAGATATGCTGGGTGGGACTGGCCATCCAGCCAGGCCCTGAAAACACTGTGTCTTTATTTCCCTACATTTTCTGGTATCTAAATCTGGGGCAAGTCAAGGAAAGCCCTATCTCCTTGGTGCTGTGGTGTGGATAGGTACATACTTTTTTGCAGACTTGATTTCACGGTCCTGCCCTGAACCTGTCCCACCCAGTAGGCTTCCTGAAAGAAAGGTAATCTTTGCTAGTGGCCTCACTCAGGTGTCTACCTCTACTCACACATAAACTTTCAAACCAGAGGCAAGATTTGCATTAGCATCTGTGTCACTTGATGTATGTCATTTCAAACCCCATTGATCCCTCCAGCATTGATAAAGCTTCTGAACTTTGTGTTGATTCCTGAGATTAGTTTGAATCATGTATTCAGACCCTCCATCATTTTAAAAGACCTGGCTGCAGGCTCAGGGATTAATTCCATGCTGTTCTGTAAATTTATCACCAATTTAATTCAGAATTTGTACTTGTCTCCACTTGACTTACCTGGGCCTCTGGTCAGATGCCAAAGTGAAAAATCCTGACTCAGGTTCTGTTCTTTGAATTTCACTTTAAAAAATTCTGGATGCATGAAAATATCAGATAAATAAGTATTTGGCCTTTTACATTAATCTAAGATGATATGATAGTAGATAAAATGGATAATTATTCAGGCTTTCATCCCAGAGTAAAATAAATTATCCTGAAATACAAACGCTCTCACAAAACAGTACTAGCAAATAAGACACCTGGAGTAAGAATGTTCCTTTCACACTGAAACCAGAATACAGATTGAATATGTTGATGGTGACTCCTGAACATTGCCAGTGGAGGTGACACAGGATGAGCCAAATGCCCCTGGAGAAGCCACTGTGTTGGGTTTGCCTTATCTTGTCAGCAGCGGTCACAGGCAACTTCCTTTGCAATAAAATATGCCCAGCAAATTTGAGCCAGTGCAGCTGCTATGGTTTGCAATTACCCTTGAAAAATGAACAATCTTAAGCCTTGTGCTGGTTGTCCAGACGTATTAAAAACTGTGTTCTGTCTTGTAATTTCAAAGCTTGCATGCACACAGTCATTTTGCAAGGGAATGTATGGGACCTCGCAGCCCATGAACTAATACTGCAAACTTACCAAGTCATTGATGCTCATGTCCTTTCCTTAGGATCCATGGGAAATCCATTTGGAAAAAAATTAACTAAGCCAATAACACGTGTGAGGCTCTGTTCTTGTTGCAACCTATAAATCAGGGAAAACCTGCCTTTATAAGGCCAACATTCTAATGTGGGGACACACATAAAATAGATAATAGATGAGTAAGTATATATTGTGTATGGTACTTGCTGCAGATGCTGTGGGCACCATCCCCATATCCCTAGGGAACCCACTGAACAGGACAAACTGACAGCTGATTATCACAGACCAGTGAATGAAGGGTTTTCTATGGCCACAAAAGTATGATTGGCCTTTACAATAAGGTCAAAAGTGATGGTGAATTAATGCCCTGGAAGAAGGCTTCAGAAGAGGAACCAGAGGTGATATATAGTCATCCCTCCATATCCATGGGTTCTGTGTCCATAGATTCAACTAAAAATGGATCAAGCAGATTCGGGGGGGCGGGGAACTGTCTGTCTGCTGAACATTTCAGACTTTTCTCTTGTCATGATTCCCCACAAAACAGAGCATCAGAGTTACATTGCGTTAGGTATTATAAAGACTCTAGAGATAATTGAAAGTATATGAGAGGATATGCACAGGTTATATGCAAATACTACACCATTTTATATAAGGGACTTGAACAAATATGGGCACCATTTGCACTAGTATTTATTTAATATTTTTATTTACATCCACTTGTATTTTTACTTAGCTCCATTTTAGGCAATAAAATGCCCTGGGGTTGTGCTCATTGTGCTTCTATCATATCATTTATTATATATATTAAAATAAATGCCTGTTTATGCCTACTATTAAAACAAAAGATCTGATTTTTGTGCTGCTTAAGATCATCTCACATACCACTGATAAATGTAACACATTTGGGAAAACCTAGTCATACCAGGTGTATAAGGTGCTATATTATACCTGAATCACTGTAAATTGAGAAAATGTTAGGAAAGCTAAGAAAGATCATGTGACTACTGACATTTTCCTCATGGGAAGGAAGATACACTGTCCTAGTTTTATCCTGTCTCTTCAAACAAATGCTCATCACCGGAAACATTTGGAAATATCAAGAATGTAAAAGGGAGCTTCTAGCTACTTTCCTTTCTAGGATAGTGACATCCCCAGTGATATCAATTGGTACAGAGAGAAACCCATAAGTCTTGGTGCTATCCAAACAGATAAAGAAAAGCAATTAATTAAGACAATTACAATATGTAAACAGCTTAAAAAAATAAAAACACATGGCTGGGAACTGGAGCAATGGCTCAGCAGTTACAACACTTGCCTGGCACACGCAAGGACACAGGTTCAAACCCCAGCAATACATATACAACAAAGTGTCAGAGCAACAAAAACCACATGAAAAACTAAATAAATTGATTCTCTCTTTCTCTCTCTCTCTCTCTCTCACTGTCCCTCTCCTTTTAAAACACACATACGCGCGCGCGCACACACACACACACACACACAGACACCCCTGAATTTAGTGCACTGGAAATTATAATGAAGTAGAAACACAGGAGGACTGAGTCCCTTTCTCACTTCAGGCACTTATCAGCTGCCTAGAGACCTTCAGCTTAACTGTTTCCCTTCTCGGGAACTCAATTCTTTCTTCCATGATAAGGGGGTTGGATTAGACCAATGCTTCTTAAACTAACATTATTGGATAGCTACCATTAACAATCCTAACAAGAAATACAAAATATGCAGTAACACTCACCATTTTTTCTAAATTCTGTTAATTTCCTGGGGGGAAAAATGGCCAGCACTGGATGAGGTGGTCTTTAAGGCATATTCAGAAAGCAACATTCCATTCACTGTTGAAATGTCTCTTCAGAAAGAACTTCCTGAATGGAGATGGGGCCAGGAGTCATTGAAGTAAGCCTGGTTACCCAGCCAGGAAAGAACTGATGGGGTCCTTCTCTTGACCTGGAAGGGGAAATCCTTAGATGTACAAACACCAAAGGCTCACCTCAAATTCATTCCTAGATCTTCATTCTCTTCTTTGTCCCCCAGCCAAGCCTCAAGGAGTTTTCCTCTGGGGATACTCAGGTCCAGCCCAGAGGCACTGCAGAGGTTAAACCAGCCTGGTCTAGCCCTCTAAACCACAAATTCCACAAATTCATTGGAAGCCTGGCAGGTTGCAGGGCACTGGTTTTCTCAGAGGTAATCTTATTTCTACATTTTATGCTCTGCAAAACTTGTTCAAAACCGACAACACAAGGGCTTATATTGAAAAAGGCAAAGCCTTTAAGATGCACAAAATGTCTTAAAGATTTACTGTCTCCAGAATTTTCACTTCTCACTCTCTTGATCTTGGTCTTGGGCTTTTAAACTTGACAAACGTTCTCCCTCTACATGTGTTTGTGTACCATAATCCCTTGTTGCTCTTGTGTGACCTGTCTCAGAACAAAAGCTTTATGGTACAGGGATAAGTCATAAGAGCCACCTTTATACATCCCTGCCTGCCATCTGATCAGGCCCATGCACTCCACTGATTCAATTACATCTCATTTAGTTGTGTGATGGGCTAAATGCAGGCATAAGCACCTGGAATCGATTCCAAGGCTCTCTTCTGGGCTTGCCTTAGTAACCAGAGAAAGGACCCCTGAAGTACTTGGAAAGGAACTAATCTCACTCTTCATCTCCTTGAAGTGATTTTGAACTCAGAAGACCCACATCCAGGCCATACCCAGTATTCCAATGGGTAGAAGTATTGCCTCAGACAAGATAGTACAGAAGCCCAACCACGGATCAGCCCCTGGCCCTTTCCCATCCACAGCTCTTCCACATTCCCTGCTGAAATAGTAAAAGCTAAGACGATGTGGTATATATACACAATGCAATACTATTCAGCCTTGGGGAGGGGAGAAATCCTATCATTTGCAACAACATGGATGGAACTGGAGTTCCTTATGTCAAGGGAAATGAGCCAAATGCAGAAAGACACATAGCATATTATCTCACTTATATGTGGAATGTAAAACAATTGAACTCATAGAAGGAGAGTATAATAGTGTTTACCAGAGACTGGGGTAGTAATAATCAAAAGGTATGAAACTCAGTCAGGAGAAATAAGTTTGATTTTTGTTTTCTTTCTTTCCTTATTTTTTTGAGACCCATTGCATAGTCTGATGAATACAGCAAATAGTTGAGAACTTTACATTCCAATCTCACTGAGAAGAGGATCTTGAATACCCTTTTCATGGAAGATGTTCAGGGTTTGTGGTGATGAATGGATTGGCTAACTTGACTTGGTCATTCTACACGGTATTCAAAATTGAAACAACACTCTATATCCTATAAATATGTTCAGCTATACTTTTTCAATATAAAAATAACCAGTTTTAACTTTTTTTGAAGATGTAGTTTAAAGATAATCTTTAGTATCAAAAAACTCAGTGGACACTATTCTAAGAATTTCACACCTCTTGACAAACATCACTCCCAATGACCCTGGGTACATTGACCACCATTTTACAGATAAGGAAACACTGAGTCAGAGAATTAACATCTTGCCTAAAATCACACAGATCCTATTCAGTGGAGGTGATATTCAAACTGGAAAACCTGCCTCCCATACCAGCCCACTCAATCACACATCGTGAAGAGTTATTCAACTGCTGAGCTCTTGACCTGCTGCAAGTGATTTTAGCACAAAAATCACAAAATCCAACCACACAGGGCTATCTCCATTTTGGTAAAATGTCTTTGTCTACCAGTGAAAGAGAGACAAGAGAGGGGCAACCAGGAAAGGAATGTATGCAAGACCAAAAGAAGTGTAGGAGAGGTCTCCTGGGATAGTCTTGTGTGTCCCTCAGGGGATTCTCAGGCAGGATGAGCACCTCCCACATGACCCACTGAGGCTGCCTGTCCTTGGTCCTGGGGCCAGCATGAGCTGTGTACATCCTCTAAGGTGCTGCCGACTGGAAAGATCTTGTGTAGTCTGTGTAACTAACTGGATCAATTTTCTCTTCTAGGATTTGCTGATAAACCTAAACGTCTTGTTTTCTGTTAGAAATACTGTTTTCTCTCCCACTTTCCCTCTCACACTCACATGTACTTTAATCTGTGCAATTCCCAGTGCCTGCTTGTGCATTCATGTGGTGCTTTCTCTGAGCTGCCTAGCTGTATATCAAGATAATCTCTGATATGAAAAATCTAGCTCAAATGCCACCTACCCCAGCAAGCCTTCCTTGATCTCTCCAGGAAAAGCAATTATTACACCATCTTCCCCCTTTGTAAAGTCTAAGAGCTTCCTACTTCAACCCCTTTCTGATTTCTTCATCTTGTATTTATTCCCTTTGCTTTGTCTCCCATTCTTATAGTGGGTATTTCAATATCAATGAGAACCTATCAATAGACATTGGATGAATTAATTTTCCTTGATGATTTTCATCCCCAATTATGGTTAATGTTGAAAACTATATTGGGATTATTGCTCAAGATGTCTGGAGATAAGAAGGAATACTGAAGACAATCCAATACATTAGAAAATACTAGTGATGGTGAATATTTGACACAAAATAAGATGACAAAGAAAAACTATGTATCCCAGTTCTCATATAAGGAAATATTATAAATTTGCATTAGATAAGGATCCCAACAAATAGAATCATGCATACTATCTCCATCTTACTGCTGAGAATTTGATAGCCCACAACCTTAATTCTTCTTTTGGTATAACATAAAGACATTCATTGATCAAATTTTTAAAATAGCACAACAGAGCAAATCATTATTTTAATATTCTTTCCCCAACCCTACCACCCTGAAGTAATATTGGTGAATGCCTTAAAATATGTAAAGATATTCAATGCCTCATTTATCCTCTGGGAATTTTAACTGTTGTTTTCATGTACATTAATAATTTCTTAGTGTAATTTTTCCCAAGAGACTGTATCAAAAGGAAGTATGCATAGATTTACATATGTAATTGCTAATAAGCCTCCCTAGAAGAAACTAGCCTTCCATCCAGGTGGAAATGATATCACTTTAAATCAAAGCTTAATGACTATTAAAGTATTTTTGCAAAGTTATAGAAGAATGTGGGACCATAAATCAAAGGCAATTAGGAAACGTTAATGGCAATTTTGACAAGTGACCACTCGTTTGATGGCTGTGCGAGCACATTGCAATCTCTATTATTCCTTATCTACCATGTTTTCTACCAGAATGTGTGCATGCTTCTTATTTGGGAGTAATTCCAAGAGAGTTGGAAGGCATAGTCCTATCTTCCATCATACATGCCAAAGTGACAGACATCTCTCCCAGCTCCCGGACTACATGGGGATTGGTATATGATAATGAACTATGAGGAAGCAACAAAAGGCATGGGGAGAGAGAGAGATTACTAGAGCTGTCTAACGTGTAGAGTCCTACAAAACCTCAGTTTATAGGAAAGGCAGCATCTCAATTTGAGATAACTATGTTTAAGACTTGGGGGTACTTTTAAGTCTTTACTGATAGCAAAAATCTAAAATATTTATGAATTATTTAATGTGATGTCTAGGATTACTTCAAAATATCCTAGAGGAAAAAAGCAGCTTTGAAAAGGTTAAATGGGGATATATTAAATAAGATTAGTAGAACTGTAATAAATCAGGGAATCCGAGAATGAATACATAGAGCTTCATCATATACTGCTACTATGTCTGTTTGAAATTTTTCATAAAATGCTGTAGTTCAGATTTGGAAGGTCTTTCAAAGGCTCATATGTTAAAGTTTGGGTTGCCAGACTGTGGTGCCACTGGGAGACAGCTGAGCGTTTCGGAAGTAGCGTATAGCGGGAAGTTAGGTCGTTGGGGGTGTGCCCACAAAGGGGATTTTTGGACCCTGCACCTCCTCTCCCTCCCTCATTTCCTGACTTCTGTGAAGCAAGCAGCTTCCTCTGTGGTATACCCCACACAATGTATACCACAGGTCCAAAACCAATAGGCCAACCAACTACGTACTGACACCTCTGTAATAAACCATGTGGGCTAAAATAAAACTTTCCTGCTTATGAATTTATCATGTTGGATATTTCACCACAGTAACAGAAAACTAACACAATTTTAAAATTCTTTGACATCCAAGAGTGTAAGAAAATGTCCCAGAGAAGTCACAAGTATGTCAGGAGCATTGGTGCCTACAGGGGCACTGAGTAAGAAGCAGCTTCTTCCTGAATCCTGCCTGGGCCATGTACAGCTTCCTGCTCTTGCTTCCAATTTCTGAGATTGCTTCTCCAGTCTCCTTGTGTATTACATGCATTATCCAATATCCTTACATTTTTATTTTCTATGCAAGTATATCTTGTAACCAAGAACCTGAATGGTAAAACTTAGCAAATTAAAACCTCTGGAAGATTTTTATATTGTCTCATCTAGTAAGTGTAACTAGTTAACATGGACCACAGATGAAAAATATGTTTTAGAAATGCAATTCTCTTCCCACCTAAACTACTGACTGACTTTTACAATTAATTTCATACTAATTACCTATTATGGTTTGGATGAAAGGTGTTCCCCAGAATCTCAATATATGCAACAATGCAAAGGTTGAGAGGTAAAATGATCGGGTTATGAGAGCCTTAACCCAATAAGTGAATTCATCCCCATTAGGGTTTAACTAAGAGGTAACTGTACTGGGTGTGTGTCTTTGGGATATATATTTTATCTGGTATGTAGAGTGTTCTCTTCCTCTCTCTCTCTCTCTCTCCCCCTCTCTCTCTCTCCCCCCTTCATGATGTGATGTCTTGAGCTGTTTGCTTCCACCACACCCTTGTGTTATGATGTTCTGCCTCACCTTGATCCCCAAGGAATGCAGTCAGTCGCCTTTGGACAAAGAACTCTGAAACTGTGAGCCCCTAAATAATCTTTTTCTCCTAAAATTATATTTGTTGGGTCTTTTAGTTACAGCAGGGGAAAAAAACCTGACTAAAACAGTACCTTCTCAACACAGCTTTCCAGGAAGCCACTACACAAAACAGTGACTAAGGAATTGAAAGCTATTTACCATTCCTAGCTGAGGCAAAGAGGAACAAACAGGAAAATATGCTACCATAACCTTCTTTAAAAGATAATGTATTTTTAAGCTGATCATAAATGAGTTTAACTATGATTGACAACAATTAATTGAATATTTAAAAATACTAATAGAGGGGATTTAGAATGCTTGCTATGTAAAGAAATAATAAGTGCTTAAGGTGATGGATATGTCAGTTACCTATATCTGATCATTACATACTGTACACATGTACTGAAACATCACTCTGTTCCCCACAGATATGTACGGTTATATATCATTTGAAAATAAAAACCCTATTTAAAAATAAATTTAAAAACTAAACAATTTCAAGCTTATTGAACCTGCTCTCTCCCTTGTTCATCTTCCCTTTCCCAATCATAAAGGTATAAATGGCATAAATAAATAGTTGCTATAAATTAATGACATCAGGAACTCTGCAGATGAAACCTTCACTATAAGGGTCAAAACTTGGATCTGAAGGTCTAATCCCTTTTGTTCTACCTCATTTCTGTATCAGATAAGTTTTTTGCCACAACCACAAACCACCAAGCATGCACACAGAAGCACACCTGCCTAACATACCTTACACATATTTCATGGTGAGTTTTTTAAGTATTTCCAAGAAAAGGAGAACAGCACATGAACTGGCATTTCTCAGCACTGGGGGAGATGATCAATTGTATACTCACTGTACAGATGAAGAGAATAAATAGATCCAGACTTACTTCCCCTAGATCACTCAGGTGGTAAAAGTCATAGAAGCTGTCACAAGCAGAGTTCCTCATGATTTTTTTTCCAATTGATCTAAACTTTACATCCTATTTCATAAGACTCATGTTTTTAAATGTAAAACAAAATCATTTTTTTCAAAGTGTGATACTTTGAACAAAAGAAGGAACAGCAGATTCACCCAAGACCCACTTAGCCCTAGTGAGGATCAAAGGGAAGGGAGAAGCTGGGCTCAGGTTTAAGGTCTAGTCCTAGAGCTATTGACTTTGATGGCAATCTTAGACCTGTCCATTCTGCTCTCTGTGCCTGTCTAAGTTTGTTTTCTATTGCTATAACACAATACCCATCCTGGATAATTTATCAGGAATAGAGGTTTACTTCTCATAGTTCTGGAAGCTCTGAAGTCCCAGATCAGATCATGACACCAGTACCTGATGAAAGCCTTCTTGCTACATCATAACAGAAGGCATCATGTGGGAGGACAGAGAGAGAAAGAAATTGTAGGGTCATCCCAAGCCTCCTCCTCCCCTGTTTGGTTATTCCACTAGCAGTTCCAATGCTCAGGTAGACACCAAGTTATATAAGTAAATCTTTCCTTCTTAGTCCATTTTCTATTGATAGGCAACCCCTTTAAAAACCCATTAATCTACTAACCCATTAATCCATGTGTCTATTAATCCAATTATGAATGCAGAGTCCTCACAACCCAATCACCTCTCAGAGGTCCCAGCTCTCAACACTTCTGCATGGGAAGTTTCCAACACATGAACTTTTAGGAGACACATTCAAACCACAGCAATTCCTCACTGATGTAATAGGATGCAATGAGGAAATTCATAGGCGGTTCTTGTTTTCTTGGAACTGGTTTTTAATCTCAAGGCTGAGTTCAAAAGGGACCAATTCTCCTGTGTAATAACCTTCAAAATGCACCAATTCAGAGTTTGCTGAGATGGTCATTTTAGCTACAAATGCCCTTCCACAATCACCAGCACTTCTTGTCACACACCCAAGAAGGTGAGAAAGGAAAAGGTCAACTAGTGGGGAAAGGAGCAAAAGACATTTGTGAAGAGAGACATCTCTTTTCTAAAACCCAGCACTCCATTCCCTGGAACTGAGGGAGGCAGCCTCTCACAAAGCATGCAGGGTGAAAGGGGACTCAGGGAGGAAAGCTTTCCATTATGCACATTATTGTCTACCTGAGCACTGGAACTGCTATTAGGACAACCAAACAGGGGAGGAGGAAGCTTGGGATGAGCCTACAGTTTCTGAGAATGGACTCACATACTCAAACCTTGTCCAAATCATAACAGAGAGCTGAGCAGGAATGAAGCTTAGAATTCTCAGTCCAAGGCAAGGAACTAGGGCATTTATCCACCAACTCCTTCCACACCTGGCTGGGAGGAGAGGGAGCATCATCTCCCTCACATTTCCAAGTCTAAGCCCATGGGCTGAGCAAGCTCCTTGCACTTGGAAGAAATAACTGAAGCAGAAAGAGATAAGAGGTGAGAGATGACCTGCATGAGAACACTTTCCACGCTGCTGAAAGCAGAGGTGAGTTGAGGGCATAGAAGGGGACACCAACAGTGTCTACTGTATACCCCCAGAATAATCAAGCATTAACAGGTGTTAACTATTTATGAAGTTCTGTGCATGTCTCAGGAGACTGCCATGATATCTAATCACAGAACAGTTTTATAATTTAAAAGGGATCTGATTCTCTTCTCTGTCTAGACAGAAAATAAGCTGGGAGACTCAGACTCAGACCCTGTATATTTAAACAGAACATATTGTTTTCACCTTAAGTGAAGATATGTTAGTCTCTAGTGTGGAAAGTCAAATTAATACACATTACTTTGCAGGAAAACTAATTAAATTTTTCTATCTTCCTCCTTGGCCTCCATTAATTAACTGTAATTTAAACTTTACCTGGGTCTTTCCATAGAGGAAATAATGCATACAACCCAAGCCCTGAAAAGCAAATATGGTGTTCTTAGGGGAAACTTGTGAAGTATGAGATAAAAAGCTGAGAAGCTGATTATTTTGGAATTCAACTGACTACCAACTCTACTATTCAAGGAGGAGAAAATTGGAAGGTACATAGGACTTAACAAATATGCTAAACCCAATATCTATTTCAAGGATATATTGACAAAATTAATATTTCCCAAAGTAAACAAAATCAAGCAGAAAAACCAGGCCAAAGAAGCCTATACCATTAAATATTGGTCCCTGGGCTCTTTTTATTTTTGTATGAGTTCTAGATGTTTGCACATAGTAATCAAAGGACTAGCTGAACGAATGATCAGAATTAGAACAGAAAACTGTTCTTGAAAGGGAATAGGACTTTTTCCTGTGATCTACAACTAGTAGGAGCAAGTGGGTGACATTAGTGGAAATAACCCATTTTTCAATAAGCCATCCCAGTATAGGGCCCTTGAAGTGTTTCTTGGAGTCCCCAAGTATATCTGAAGTGTATGTGTGAAAGCTACGGTTCCATTCAGTATGAATATTATCCCTCTCATCTGGGATGTAACCCCCAACCACTGCAGCTGAAATCATGAAACCTCCAAGGGAACAGTACCATATAGCAGTCTCTCTCCCTGTCTTGAGCTGTTACAGTATGCCATGTGACTCATACCCTAGGGTGCTTGAGAAACAGCACTGTCAGATTTTATTTACTGCACCCCCGTTCTCCAAGGGATGCACACGTCTTCTATGAAATCCAAGGGGTAAAGATTTGGATACAGACTAAAGTGACAAACACTTCTGAGTCCTCCCAACCAGGTTTCAGCTCTTACTGTTTTATTCTTTCTTTAGAAGGAAACTTTCCAGGTATCCCCAGGTTGTCTTGTACTCAGTCTAAGACCCTCTTGATCAATCAAAAGGATTTTCTTTATTTACTCAGTTCTCAGGGACTGTTCTTTGTAATGAGCACTTTCACTACTCAATTGCTCAATTAGATGACACAGTTAGGGGATCATGTTAAAAAGCAGAGTGATTTAGTAAGTCTGGGTAGTGCCAAGTGATAACTGCTAACAAGTTCCAGGCAAGACTGATGTTTTAGTCTTGGACCAGCCCTGGAGAAGGTTTAAGGGATTTACAGATAATGAAACATGAACCCAGCCTCTCTAGGAGCTTATAGCTGGACTAGGAAAATAAATTCACACCTATACAGTTAGCATTCTCAGAGAGCATATGTCTGAGAATGAATACTTGTTCTTGAAAAATGCCCAGAACGTGATCCATGACCAAACTCACATAAGCATCCTCACAGCAGAGGTTCACAAACCTGAGTATGCATCAGAATCACCTAGAAATGGAAGGATAGGACAGCATAAAGATAAAGGGAATATCAGTAATGCAGAAAAAGGAGCTGGAGAGGCAGAGTGGAGGGGTGGAGTGGGGAACTGGAGGCAATGCAGAATGAATTCTCTCTTTTTTTTTAAGAGAGATGGACAGTGAGAGAGAGAGAAACGATTTTATTTAGTTTTTCATGTGGTTTTCATTGCTGCAACACTGTTATGTACACCCACGTTCTCATGCATGACTGCTGAGCCACTGATCCAGCCCCTAGAATTAATTCTTTAAAAAATCATGTTATATGTATATATAAATGTACCACATGCAATTTCACCTTTATGTATAAATTAAGAAGAACCAATCAAATATATCTAAAGAGATCTACAAAAGGAAATCTAGTAGAGTAGACATAGGGAGAAAGAATGGGAGGGAAAAGGGGAAGGAAAGAGGGGATCACAACTGAAATTGAATTTCATGCATGTATGAGTTTGTTGGGATGAACTCAACTATTATGTATAGCTATAAAGTTCTAATTTAAAAATAAAAGCAGGGATTGGAGCAGTGGCTCAGTGGTTACAGTGCTTGCCTGGCATGCACAAGTATGCAGATTCAAACTCCACCACTATGTACACAATAAAGTGTTGGAACAATGAAAGCCACATGAAATACTAAATAAAAATTGATTCTCTCTCTCTCT
The DNA here is from genome assembly GCA_004027875.1 of Aplodontia rufa. NCBI lineage: Eukaryota > Metazoa > Chordata > Mammalia > Rodentia > Aplodontiidae > Aplodontia > Aplodontia rufa. The sequence continues at coordinate 13,518 of PVKS010041788.1, forward strand.
CTCTCTCTCTCTCTCTGTCCCTCCTCTTTTAAAAAATTTTAAAAATAAAAACAAAAAAGGCTGGGAAATAGCTCAGTCATCAATCAAGTGCCCCTGGGTTCAATCCCTGGTACCAAAAAATAAATAAGATAAAATAAACACAGATTGCTGGACCACACTCTCAAAGCTTCTGCTTCAGTATGTCTAGGTTAGGGCCCATAACTTTATATCTCTAAGGAAGTTCAGGTATTATTGATGTTGCTGGGCCAGGAAGCACACTTTGAGAGACACTACTCTAGCAACATTGAGACTAGTTAATCTGCTGAAAGGAAAGTTAGGGTCCAGTGATGAAATCAATTATTCTCTGGATTCCTGACTGCCCCCCATATACATACATACATACAAAATTTTTAAATATTCCAGACTACTCTACTCCATCCCTTATGATCATCCATTTGCTGATAATTACCTAATGTCACTATCATTGCTTCAAGTAGTTCTCTTTTAATTTCATTAAGAATAAGAGGTCTGATTGTAAACTAGGGGATGGAGGCTGTAAAATAGGAAGGGGAGGAAAGAGGGGGAAAGGATGGGAGGGCAAAGGAGGCCATAAATATTGTATGGCATACCTGGCAACTCCAAGATGCTGAATAGCTCCCATACAGGCATTTAAAACTAAAAAATAAAAAAAAATACACACACAGATAGATGATAGATATATTAAATAGATATATACATAGATAGATGATAGATAGATATAGATAGATAGATAAATGATAGATTAGATAGATGATAGAAGATAGATAGATAGATAGATAGATAGATAGATAGATAATACAAACAATCAGGGGAAATCAAAGGAGAAAAGAGACCAGGGAGGGGAATAATGGGGGCAAGAAGGAGGTTATGCTGGAGAGAGAATTATCCCATGATAAAGTTATGATGTGTGAAAGTAGAACAACAAACCCCTTCATTATGTTAAACTGTAATGCAGCAATTTTAAAAAATAAGAAGACGACTGAAAGTGTAAGTCAGTGGTAGAACTCCTACTTAGCATGCACACAGCAATGGGTTTAATCCCCAGCAACCCTCCAAAAAAGAAAGAATGAGAAAATAAATTATTTTATGTTCATTTATGTAGATCTAAGTTTCTGACATGTATCATTGTCCTTCTGCCTGAAAACTTCTGTTAGCATTTCTTGCAAAGAAGATCTGGTAGTAATGAATTTTTTCAGCTTCTTTGGTCTGAAGTAATATTTCTCTTTTACTTTGTAAGGATAATTTTTCTGACTAAAGAATTCTAGGTGAGTGGGGGGTGGGTTTATCAGTACTTTAAATATTTTGTTCCACCCTTCTTGCTGGCCTGCTCGCAGATTAGAATCCAGTGTTATTCTCATGTTTGTTTTGCCATAGTTAAGTGGTCCCCAGGCCCCACCCACCACCTTCTTTCAAGGTTCTTTCTTCATTTTTAGCTATATGCAGTTTGAGTATGATACACTTAAGTGAGAGTTTCTTGGGTCATTTAATCTGTCTGGTATTCTCTGAGTTTCCTGGACCTGTGATTTGTAGTCTCTTGTTTATTTTGGAAAGTTTTCTGTCATTTTGGCTTCCAATATTTCTTGTTCTGTTCTCTTTTTCTGATATCCCACTTACATAGCTGTTACACTTTATTAAATTGTCCCTCAGTTTTTGAATATTCTGTGGTTTGTTTGGGTTCTGGTTTTGTGTTTCTGGTGGTTTTCTGGGGGAGAGTTGCCTTTCATTTTGGGAAGTTTCTACTGACAAATTTTAGCAGACTGATTCATATTTCAACTGTGTCTTGTCTGCCAATGAGCCCATCAAAGACATTCTTCATTTTTTTTAAAGAGGGAGAGAGTAAGAGACAGAGAATTTAATTTCTTATTTTTTTATTCAGAAATTTATTTGTTGAACAATCACACAATCTTTTCATGAAATATTATATATACATATAGATATAGATTCTGAAGATTAGATTTACCCCCAAGAGTGCCCCACCCAATTACCCACCCTTATCCCTCCCCTCCCCTTCCCAAAACATCTCTAAAAATGTATTAGGTTGTATAACATTACACCTTATGCGGATCTAAAACATGATAGTAGACCTCCTTTATCAATGGCCAGGGTCTAGTTTCAGCCTCCACAGATGAGTGAAGATATTCAACCCTTGGTTCTCTGGGTTATGCTGATTTCACATAGCATAATTTCTTCCATAGCCATCCATTTACCTTCAAAGGCTGCAATATCATTGTTTCTAGTTGCTGGGTAAAACTCCATGGT
>PVKS010041789.1:0-15717 GCA_004027875.1 Aplodontia rufa
GGAGAAATCCCAGTGTCTGATAGGCAGAGGTTCCAGCTCAGTGTTCTGTGTGAATTAATTCTTTTATCGGAATGGTTTTATGAGCATCTTCCTCCCATGCATACCAATTCCGGGGAAGCAGCTACCAGAGTGGAAGGCAATAGGCTTCCGTCAGCCCCCAGCCATTTATTTATTGAAAAGTTTATCTCTGTATTAAATTCTCACTGAAGAGGGTTTCATTAAGCCCACAAGACCAGTATAAACAGGGAGTCGCAGAGTTGTTTGGAAAATGAATCGGGCGCTAACTTCTCAGTCTGTTTTCTGTCCCGATTGCTCACGCACCAAGGCTGCCAACAGCAGCAGGAGAGAAGCATCTATTCAGGCTGGGATTTTTTTTTTTATTTCCTGCTTCTGAGCAGGCCACAATTTATATCACTCAGGTCTCCTTAAATTAGTCCACGAGGATTTCATTTTACAGGCCTGCTTGACTGGGATCCTTTTGGCACGATGAGTTCAGCTTTGTATACAGCTGAGATTCATATTTTATGTGTGTGTAAAAACCCTAGCCATGAATCTAGCAGCTCAAACTCCACCTTCATTCTTTGCAGCTCAGTTTAGAGCCAGCACATTTCCACAGACCGCATCTCAAGGCAGCTTCTGGCTGAGCGGAAAGGACAAAGGCTAAAAATAGATTATGACCCTGGGAGCATATGCAGAGAAAACAGGACTCTCTCCCTTCTTTATATCACACACTAGCCTGTGACCTTATCACTGGGGGGCCTTTGGGCTAGCCTGAGACCTATCACTCGGGGTCCTTTGGGCTAGCCTGTGACCTTATCACTGGGGGGCCTTTGGGCTAGCCTGAGACCTATCACTCAGGGGCCTTTGGGCCAGCCTGCAAGCCTCAGCCTCCTGTTGCCTCTTCTTTCCTCCAGATGCTGCCCAGCTCCCAGGTGCCTCTTCCCATGGTCTCGCCTGGCCCTAAGTCCTCTCTGCTCTACAAACCCAGATTCCAAAATGGGCTGAGAAAGCAAGCTGCAAAACAGAGTTGGGAAGTTTTGCTTCATGATGTCTCCGTGGGTTTCCTGTCTGTGTCCTTATCGATGAGTGAATCAGAGCTCCTGCACAGCACCTAGATGCCCTCGTGCCATGGTAACAGCATGGAGGACAGTGTCCTGAAGAGTGCAGGGGTCCACGGGAGCTGTTTGAATTCCTGTTGTCATCTCTAATCACTGCTTACTTGAACTAAGTCAACCGCCTTGACGCTGTTAGTGCCTAATGAGCTGTGAAGCCCCCAGGTCTACAAAATTAATATTTCCAACAAATGAACGCATGATCCCTCTATCGGCTCATTCCTAAAACAGCAGACCTCTTGTCTCAGGAGCATGAGGAGTGAATTTCCTGGTAGTTCTTTCCCACTGCAGAGCATGGAGGATACTTGGTTTTGTCAGCATGTGGGTTTGTTAAAGCATTATGTGGTCCTGACAGGTAGGACCCCGGAGCCTGGTAGGAATCCCGGGAACTCCTTGGGGGTCCTATACGGTGCTGGAGAAATCTGTGCAGGAAGAGTGGGACACCTTCTGCCGGTGACGGGCTTTCAGTCTCCATGCAGAACTGAGTGCACGAAATGCGCAGGGTCCAGGCGTGGGGTGCATGGCCAATTGGACATAGTTAGTGACAGGCATGGTCCTCCGTCCCAGGATCCTAAAGGGAAGATCAGTGTGCATTAAGCTCACTTAGGAAGATCTTATAAAGCAGAAAGGCTCTGAATCAGGCACGAGGCAAGGTGAGATTGGTGTAAGTGAAAAAGAGAGGGAGCAAATATTTCCCAGATGGCGGGGACGGTGGCTTCCAGGGGAAGCAGGGCTCCAACGCCAGGGGGTGTATTCAAGGAATGCAACACATGCTGGCCTCCAGTCATCCTACCATCACTGGGCTGGCACCCCTACCTGTGAGCCAGGAGCCAGAGTGTGCCCAGATCTAGAAGGTGTGTCCAAGGCTGGGACTGGCGCAGCCACAGCATGACCTATCTGCGTACCTGTCCTTGCCCCTTTCCTTCATTCTGTCCTTTGCTCCTCTTCTTTTCTCCTTCTCTCTGCTCTGCATCTTCTTCCCTGACCTATTTTATTATCTCCACCCTGTTGAATCCCAAAGCTCTAATCTAAATGTGTGGGAATGAGCATGTCAGTTTGGATAAGTAACATAGGTCCACAACAGAACCCGTGCTTAGTACCCGGCGCTGCAAGCACTCACCTGTGCCCAGAGCCCATGCTCAGTACCCTACACTGCAAACACTCACCCTTTCCCAGAGCCCATGCTCGGTACCTGACGCTGTAAGCACTCACCTCTGCCCAGAGAACACGCTCAGTACCCGACGCTGCAAGCACTCACCTCTGATGTCCTCAGTGATGTCACTCAGGCAGACAGAGACTAGTCAGTGGACTCCTCCTCTGTAAAGTCTCTGCCACCCCCAGGCACCACCCCTGACAGGGAGAAGAGGGGAGAGAGAAAGCAGGATGGCTCCAACCACATCTGGGCGGGTCTGGAAGGGGTGCTCTGTCTTCAGCGCATTAACCTGGACTCAGCCTCACTGCCAAGGAGGCTGATGAATGGAGTCTAACATGGCTCGATGGCCAATGTCAATCTGTGTGATAGGGAATGATGTCATCTTCCCCAGAATGCCAAGATCTGGGATTCCTGTGTTAAAGCAAAACATAATACAATCACTCACCTCGAGATGGCAATGCCCTGGGGAGGGGGTCGCTCCTTTCCCCCTGTGCAGGTGCCTGAGCTCTGGATGGGTGACTTCATGCAGTACCTAGTGCATGACCGGATGTGGTGGTGTCACCACGTTGACTTCCAATGCCTGGAGGTGTTGAAATCATGACTTGGAGAGTCACCCACGTGAAGTTGGGGTGTCACAGCACCAGTGGCCTGGCGGATGCCACCTGGGTCCCAAGGGCAGCACTGCATCCATCAATCCTCCCGCCCCACCTTGCCAAGAAGCAGAAGGGAAAAGCAGAGGAAAAGGAGCTGTGTCCTGCCGGCAAGCGCCGCAGCAGCACTTGGGGTCATTTTGGCCAAGAAGGTTGCAGGCAAGTCTCACAGGAACTGCAGAGAAGTAAAGCAGGGGACTCTGGGACCTGTGGGGCATCAGCTGGTGTCACAGAGCCCCAGGAGACAGGCCAAGAGCCACAGCCAGGCCTTCAGGAGAATGGCGGCACAGATGACTCAGGCACCAGGGCGTAGACGCAGAGGCAGACGCGCAGAGGCAGAGGCTGCAGCCCAGGCTCCCACACCCAAGGCTCCAGGACCCAAGGAGGGCAACCTGGGGCAGAGTGAGCCCTAGGGCAGGGGGTGATGCATCAGATAGCCAAGAGCAGGCCGTGCCACAGGGACACAGAGCTCACACCCAGGAGATGCCACGGAGTAAGGCGGCAGGATGTGGGGCAGACCAGGCTGGAGCCTGAGTCCCAGCCCAGTGTGTCTTTTTTTTTTTTAAAGAGAGGAGAGAGAGAGAGATAGAATTCATTTTTATTGAGTTTTTTCACATGGCTTTTGTTGCTCTGACACTTAGCTGTGTACGTGGTGCTGGGTTTTGAACCTGTGTACTCATGCATGCAGGGCAATCGCTGTAATGACCAGGCCACCACTCCAGCCCCAGCCCAGTGTGTCTTGATGGCATGTACTTCAGAGGACTGCTGGAAATTCAGTGACGCATAGAAAGGGCTCAAAACCCTGCTCAGCACACAGCACATGCTCAGTGGATATCACACAGTGTCAGTGGCGTGCCCTGCTAGGAGGGTGACAGGGAACGGAGGAACTGACACTCTATGAGCACACGCCAGCTGGCCACATGGGGCAAACTGGCCCTTAGTTAAGAGTGGCCGGCGGGAGCTGGGTAAGGCAGACTCACGGGCAGCTTCCTCTGTTCCTGCAAGACTTGGCTAAGGATGAGATCCAAGCAGATACACGGAGGGCCACACCCCATTCTTCCTGCAGGTCACCAGACGGCTGCTCCCATTGGGGATATGTCAGACACAGCAGGGAGACCCCGCAAGAGAGGGGTCGGGAGAGGCTGGCAGGGCTCCTCCACCGGGCAGAGGCATCTTCCGTAAGCGCACGTGGGACTCAGTGAGGAAAACATGACTGGGAGGAGGCGAAGAGGCTCTCACTGGGTCTGGTCATGGCTTAGGTGAAAGGTGTTCCCCAAAAGCTCGACATGTGAGAGAACAGGAAGGCTGAGGTGCAGACAGGGTTACGAGAGCCTTGGCCCAAGCAGCGAGTTGACCCCGCTAGGGATCGAGTGGGTGGAAAGGGCAGGGAGGTGTGGCTGGAGGAGGGGGTCATGGCGGTGCCTTTGGGGTGTATAGTCTGCATCTGGGGTGGCTCTGCTCTCTGCTCTGCTTCCTGATATGACACCTTGAGCTCTGCTCCCTGGAGCCATGCCTGCCACCGTGGCACTCAGCCTCACCTCAAGCCCTGAGGAATGGAGCCGGCCTTCCATGGGTTAGGACCTCTGAAACCAGCCCCCTAATAAACTTCTCCTAAAATTGTTCTGGTCAGGTCTTTCAGTCTCAGCAGTGAAAACCCTAACTAAAACAGGTCTCCACGCCCCGTCTCTGCCACCCGCTCAGGCGCCTGGGTCCTTCTCCCCGTTTCCCGTAAGACAGTGGACTCTGCTCAAAGCTCCCTCCATGCCACCTCCCGGCCAGCCTCATGCTTCAGCCTAATCAGAGCCACAGGACCTGGCCTACGCAAGCCAAGAGGCCCTCTTTATGAAGCTCTCTTTCTAAGAAGGAAGCCAGCCTGGTGACGCCACTTTTATTTTGGTTTATAGGTACATAAATAAAACATGTTCTTCCTCAGAATAAGTAATCCCTGCTTAACCAGGCTGTTTCATTCTGCGTTTGAGGTGCCTTCAAAGCCGCCTTTAATGTCTGGCTCTTTGAGCCCATCACTCCAGCCCTGGCGCCCCTGTGCTGTGTTCGTGCCTGGGACCTGCCCGCCACCTGCTCTCATCTCCTCTTCTGAAGAGCTGCTCCCTGATCACCGGCTCAGCTCTGCTGAGGTCTGATTTCCTTCCTCTGCTTTCATCAGTTCCCGCATCTTCGGCTCCTCTCATATCACTCATCCTTCTCTCTCACTGCGGTGTCCTGGGAGGCTGGGAGGGCGTGGGGAGTTGCAGCCGCCTTGAGAGATGCTGGACTTGACAGTGGAAGAGAAAGTCGGCACACCCAAAGAGCTTGCTCCAAGTCCAGAGAAATGCTCACGGACCACAGAACCACTGCCCTTTGCTTAGTCGCTTAAATAAAATAGAAGAGATGTGAAGGCATTTTAATGATAAAGGACACGATCATCTGAATTCCTGTGGTCCTGTCAAACTGAAAACATAAAAGCACTTTCAAAGCATTTTACTGAAGCATGATCACCCACAACTGCATCTGCTTAGGCAATAATCTTAACAGAGCCTTGGCCACGTTGAAGAGGACCCGCTTACTCTCAAGGGAAGAATCAGGGTGCACATGCATTGGAAAGCGTACCACTGAAAGAGAGATTTAAGCACTGGCTTGAGTTTAGTTAAGTAGTAAGCCAGCGTGGCACGGGGCCAGGCCAAGCCAGCTGTGCACAGCTGGGAGCTGAAGGCAGGGGAAGGATGCCACCAGAGCCAGCCTCAGGGCTCTGTGCCATATGTGCCCACTCCATGTGGTGTGAAGCATGTTGATTTCCCTGCTGTGCCGAGGTCTTGAAGGAGCCACGCACGCTCTGAGGAAGGCCAACCTGTGAAGCAGAGCCCACCCTGGGGAGAAGGGTCAGCTACGTTTTACACACAGCTTCGAGGCACCTGCGGGGAAAGACCAAGATGGTCAGGTGCTCTCTGTTGAACTTGGATAGTTTTGACAGAGATGCGTTGGAATAAGGGATCACTGTTGCCCAAACCTAATCTCTCAGGAGAGAGCCACCTGGCAGCTGGTCCAGGTTCAGAATTGCAGCATGGCACAAAGGGTGGCCCTGGCACTGCTGCCCAGTCCGTTCTGCTCCAGCCACCTGACACTAGAGGGCTACACTTTGAGAACAATGGCTGTATGTGAGAATGTGAGCTCAGGAGCTCTCTGGTCCAGGAAGATGACATCGGAGCGCCCTCATGAAGACTCTGTTTGGCCCAGCCGTAGAAGGCCCACCTCCAGCTGGGACACCCTGGCCCCATGAACCTTGGCATAGCGGAGGCACTGGAACCCAAGCTGAGGGAGCGCAGCAAGCCCGCATCTGGCCTTTCCCCCACGGACCTTGCCGCTGGAAGAGAGGATGTGGCACTCTGCCGCCCACCCGTGTGCTGGAAGCCCTCAGCACCAATGCTCCTCATGTTTGTCAGGGTTCTCCAGAAAAATGGAGGATGAGGCACAGAAGAGGGGGTGTTTCAGGGCACAGGACCTCACCACCATTGAGCTGAAAAGCTCCCCCATAGGCTGTCTCTGTCTCCAACCTGGAAAGCCAGAGATGTCAGAAGCATGGCTCAGTGCAATAAAGCTCAAAGTCTCAGAACGAGTGCCCCAAGGTGCAGCCCCAACCCAAGGCTAAAGGCCAAAGAGACCCCAGTGGACCCCCAGGCAAATGCACAATCCAAAGTCTAGGTGACTCACATCCAACAGAGGCAGCAGGAGAGATCCCATTCGGGTAGGCAGAGCCAGGAAAGTCCTGCCTTCTTCCACTCCCTTGCTCTCTCCAGCCCTAGAAGAGGCCAAGCAGTGCCTCCTCCACTGAACATAGGCCTTCCCCATTGAGAGTGGGCCTCCTCCACTGAGGGTGGTGCCTTCTCCACTGAGGGTGGTGCCTTCCCCATTGAGGGTGGGCCTCCTCCACTGAGGGTGGTGCCTCTCCCATTGAGGGTGGTACCTCTCCCATTGAGGGTAGGCCTTCCCCATTGAGGGTGGTGCCTTCCCCTTTGGGAGTGGACCTTCCCTGTTGAGGGTGGGCCTTCCCCATTAGCAGTGGGCCTTCCCCATTCAGCATGGGCCTTCCCCATTGAGGGTGGAGCCTCCTCCATTAAGTGTGGGCCTCCTCCATTAAGGGTGGGCCTCCTCCATTGAGGGTGGGCCTCCTCCATTGAGAGTGGACCTTCCTTGTTAAGAGTGGGCCTCTTCCACTGAGGGTGGGCCTTCCCCATTAGCAATTGGCCTCCTCCATTAAGGGTGGGCCTTCCCCATTGAGATTGGACCTTCTCCATTGAGAGAGGACCTTCCCCATTGAGGGTGGGGCTTTCCCCATTGAGGGTGGTGCCTCCTCCATTGAGGGTAGGTCTTCCCCCATTGAGGGTAGGCCTTCCTCATTGAGGATGGTGCCTCCCCCATTGAGGGTGGGCCTTCCCCCATTGAGGGTAGGCCTTCCGCTTTGAGGGTGGTGCCTCCACCATTGAGAGTGGGCTTCCTCCATTGAGGGTAGGCTTTCCCCATTAACGGTGGTGACTTCCCCATTGAGGGTGGTGCCTTTCCCATTGAGGGTGGGCCTTCTGCATTGAGGGAAGGCCTCCCCCATTGAGGGTGGGCCTTTCCCACTGAAGGTGGGCCTTCCCCAGGTACCCCACAATTCACATGCTCCGGAACCTTCTTACTTACTCACGGGTCAATGCTTCACCAGATCTGTAGATGCTTCTCAACCAGCCAAGCTGAGGCCCCAAATCAACCACTGCACCTTCTAGCTCCTTCCAGCCACATCCCTTGTCAGCAGAGCTTGGGCATGCAAGAAGGTTGCCCCTTCTAAACCAGGACAAGGAGGGGAGGCTCAGTCCCCACAGATGCTACCCTGCTGGACAGGATTTGCCAACCCTGCAGCCTAGGCGTCTGGCCCTTTTGCACTGGATTGACACCCATCTGTGGGGAAATCTGCACCAGCTACTATGACTGGGAGAAGAAGCAAGTGTGTGCTAATTCTTCAGAAGGCCTATTCACACCCAGTAGTTCATCTCTCCTGATAATTTTGGTGTTAAAATTGTCTTTTTTGCTGTGCAATGGTGGTACAGCATTGGGTAATTTTGTTTATGATGGCATCATTTTGCAATTTTAAATATGTCAGGCAAGATATTTCTGATCCTGAGCTCTCCCTCTCTCTGTCATTATCTCCTAATGAGTTAAATACAAAAAAAAAATGGAAATAATGTTAAGAGTACACAGGCCTAAAAGATAATTAAATGTCTTCTTTTCCCCTCAAATTTTATTTTTCTCCCAAATGCTAAAACTGTGTTTTAATACACAAAAGATTGATACTTGACCTCTACATGAAAATAGACTCAAGGTTCTGGGATGTAGCTCATTGGTGCACTGGTGGAGAGCTTGCCTAGAGTGTGAAAGGCCCTGGGTTAGAGCCCCAGCATGAAAGGAAGGAAGGGAGAAAAAAAGAAAGAGCAGGAGAGAGAAAAGAAGAAAGAAAGAAAGAGAGAGAGAGAGAGAGAGAGAGAGAGAAAAGAGAAAAAGAGAAGGAAAAATAGAAAGAGAGAGGCAAAAAGATAAGGAAAGAAAGAAAGAGAGAGAAGGAAGAAAGGAAAGGAGGGAGAAGGAAATAACAGACTCCAAATGGATCACAGAGCTGGGGTCAGTCCTGGAAAGTGAGGCCATGAGAAGGAGACTCCTGCACGCACTGGGGTAGGCCACGGTTTTTGGACCAGGACACTGACAGCAAAAGCAAAGCTAGACACATGGGGTCGCCTCACATTGAGAAGCTTCCCCTCAACAAAGGGAAACAGCAAGAGTGTAGAGAACCTACCAAATGGGAAAAATTGTGCACAGTGTATATCTGACAAAGAATCATTATTCAGAATAAATAAAGAATAAGAAAATCAATAACAGAAGATAAATTATAATCCAATTTTAAAATGAAGAATGGATGTGAACAGAACCTTTTCAAAAGAGGAATTCAAATAGCCAGCAAATTTATGACCAAGGCCCAACTTCCTGTGCTGTCAGGAAAGGCAAGTCAAAGCCAGGAGGAGACCCTCGCACCTCGGCAAGAATAGCTATCCTCAAAAAGACTAAGCGTAGCAGCGCCAGAGAGGAAGTGCAGAAGGAGAGCTCTCACCCCAGCGGCGGAAACAGGAATTAGTGGCCATAACCACAGCAGCCCGGGTCTGCTCAACAGCCGAAAAACAGACCTACTGTGCCCACTCTGGGCCTACATCCAAAGGAGACGATGCCAGGATGTCAAAGAGATACCACATACCCATGCTTTCAGGTGTTGTTCACAGTAGCTCAGATGTGGCACCAAGCAAGCCACCCATCAAAGGCTGAATGGATAAAGCAAGGGTGCCTTACTAGCCAGCCATGAAAAGAGGACTGTTTCATCATTTGCAAGAAAATGGGCGGAACTGGGGTGCGTTACGCTGAGTGAAATAGGTCACAAGCAGAAAGGCACATGCCAGCCTCTCAGCCTCACACGCTGAAGTCAAACAGGGTCTGACACGGGTTGGAAGTCAAACCCGGGTCAGAAGGTGGAGTAGTGAGTGCTGGGGGTGGGCGGGGCTGTGGGAGGCTGGAGCTCGGGTCTCCAGGCACAGGGAGAAGCAACAAGCCCTGTGGCCCACGGAGTTGTGGGGATGCCAGGTCAGAGTGAACCTCTGGAAGAGTAGCTCAACCTCTCAAGCACAGGGAGACGATTCGGGGACGGAGCCACACGCTGTGCCGGGTATTGACACCCTGCTCTGCATGCATGAGTACCTACGACCTTAGTGCTGCTCAGAAATGTCAAAGGCATGAGGCTTCTTTAGGAAAGCAGATACGTATTCAGGAGAGAGGGGGCTGTCTCAGGACAGGGACCGAAACAAACACACAGATCAGGGAGAATGGGGGCCATCTCCAGAGTGGGAGGCAGCCAACGCTTTTTACGTATTTAAGGAATTGGAACTATTCAGTACCCTGCATTTGCTTTCTGGTTGTTTTGTTTTGCTTTGCTTTTGCAGCTCTGAGCTTTGAACTGAAGGCCACATGCATGCTAGGCAAGCACTCCACTGCTGAGCTGCATTCCCAGCCTGTAACTACACTGTTTGATCATCCCACACTGCATAAATATGTAGAATTATCACACTAAACCCTATAAGGTTGCAAAAATAAAATAATAAATTTCTAAAAAGAAAAAGAAATATTGCCCATATGCTAATAAACCCATGAGACTACTAAGAGGAGAAAAGATTTCATGCTGGGAAATAAATCTGGGAGAGCTGAGTGCTGAGCTGCAGTGCAGTAGACACCTCTATTACAGCGCAGGACACCACAACACATTTATCTATCTGCACATCTCACCCGCGGACCGTGCGCTTGCTGCACGGGCAATGCTCCTTGACTCGCCTTTCTCCGCAGCACCTAAAGCAAGGCCTTTTGCACAACAAGTCAATATGTGCATGCTGACTAGGTCAATAGCGCTGGCCTCCTAGTAGATAAAGTGTTCTTTCACATGATTGATGTGTTCAAAGAAAAAGAGAAATGACTATAGTAATAAAAGTGCTTAGTTACTTGCATAATAATTTGTTGGTTTTTTTAAAGACACAACTCAAGTCAAGATCCTACTTTTGAATACCCTAACTTAGTGTATTGGGATTGCTTAGTATGCAATCATGCACGTATATTGATCTAGTTTCTATAGACCGTGCTTGGCACTCTGTGGCCCAAGGGCTAAATCCAACTTGACACCTACCTTGGAAATAAAGTTTCATAGAACACATCTAGCCCATAAGTTGAACATAATGTATGGCAATAAACACATGGACACTATAGAATATACTTTTGAATGATTAGTTATAGAATAAATAAGGGGAGAAATTTAAAATTCTTAGAATCAAACTAGACTAGAGATACATCAAACAAGAATCTCTGGGATGCTGTGATAGCAGTTCTAAAAGTAAAGTTTGTAGTATGAGTGCCCACAGAAGAAAATCAGAAGGATCCCTGATGATGCTTCTCAAAATGAGAAACAGCCAGTTCAAAAGCCAATTCTTAAAAAAACCAGCAAACCAATTCCAAGAAAGGAAAGAGTGAATATCAGAGCTGAAGCTAATGAAATAAAGACTAAAAAATACATTGGACCAATATACCTAGGAATTGGTTCTTTGAAAAGATAAACAACTAGTTAATTTCTCAAACTAACCCAAAGAAAAAGAGAGATTACTCAAACTAATAAAATTAGAGATGAAAGGGGAGAGAGAAAAGTTATCACTTAATTCCATAGGATTACTGGGGCTAATTTGAAAATCTATATTCCAATAAACTGGAAAATTTAGAAGATATGGAAACATTTCTAGACACACACATGACCTACCAAAATTGGACCAAAAGGACATAGTGAACTTAAACAGACCAATAAATGCAACGAAATTGAAGCAGCAATTAAGAAAAAAAAAAGCCCAACAAGCATAACCCAGGGCCAACTGGACTCAAATTCTACCAGAACTTTAAAGAACTAATGCTAATATTCCTCAAATTATTCCATGAAATAGAAAGGATGGAACACTTCCCAATCCATTCCATGAAGCCAGCATCCCACTCACACCAACACCAGATAAGGACACATCAAGGAAAAACTACAGACCAACATCTTTGATGAAATCAGATGCGATAATCCTTTTTTTTTTTTTTTTGAGAGAGGGACAGTGAGAGAGAGAGAATCAATTTTATTAGTTTTTTCATATGACTTTCATTACTATGACCCTGCTTTGTGTACGTGGGATACTGGGGTTCAAACCTGCATCCTTGCACATGCTAGGCAAGCACTGCAACCGCTGAGCCATCGCTCCAGCCCCACAATAATCCCTATTAAAACATTAGCAAATCATGTTCAACAACACATTCAGAAGACAGTGCAGTGTGATGAAGTCGGTTTCATTCCAAGGAGGCCAGGATGATTCAACATATGCAAATCAATAAACGCAATCACCACATAAAAAGAATCAAGGACAAAAATCACATTATCATCTTAATAGATGCAGAAAAAAGCCTTCAAAAAATCAGCAATCACTCATAATAAAAATGCTAAGAAACTAGGGACCTATTTCAACATCATAAAGGCTATATAAGACAAAACGAAAGGGAACATCAACTGAATGGGGGAAAACTGAAAGCACTTCCTCTGAAATCAGGAACAAGGTGCGATGTCCACTTCCATCACTTCTGCTCGATACAGTACTAGAAACTTTAGCCAGAGCAATTAGGCTACAGAGGAAATAAAAGGGAAATAAATTTAAAAAGGTGAATTCAAATTATCTCTGTTCTCAGATGATAAGATCGTATACCAAGAAGGTCCCAAAAGCTCCCCCAGGAGACTGGAATGGCTGATGAGCAGAGTCCGCAAAGCCACAGGGTACAGGATCAACATGCAAAACCCAACAGCTTTTCTCTACACCAGCGAGGAAGCTGCTGAGAAAGAAAGCAGAGAAACGATTCTATTTGCCATCAATCAATCCCAGGAGTAAAACTAACCAAGAGCGCTAAAGAACTCTACAGCAAAACTCACAAAACATGACAAAAGAAATAGAAGAAGGGAAGGCCCCCGGTTCACGGAGAGACTGGAATGATATTATTAGCAAGATAATGCTTCCAGAAGAGATATACAGATTTAATGCACGGTCCATCAAAATGCTAACAATCCTCTTCAGAAACCCCCAAAAAACCAGGCCTAAAATTAATAAAAACATAAAAGGCCAAGAATAGCAGAGCAATTCTGAGCAAGAGTGTTCTGGAGGCATCCCAACACCTGACTTCAAATTATACTACAAAGTTACAGTCACAAGACTGCATGGTAGTGGCATAGACACAGGTACGCAGACAAATGGAACAGAGTAGAGGACTCAGAGACAAACCCACTCTCACACAGTCATCTGATCCTTAAAAGTGCCAGGAACCTACCTTGGGAAGTCAGCCTCTGTGGCAAATGGTGCCAGGAATGCTGGAATCTATATGTGGAAGAAAGAGAGAGAACCATGTCTCTCACCTGAGCAAAAGTCAAATCAAAATGGCTCAAAGACCTGGAGTTAGACCCAAAGCTACGCAACTGCTAGAAGAAAACGTAGGGTCAACACCCCAACATCAAGATGAGGGCAATAGGACCCAGAAAGTAATGCCAATAGTTAATAAATGGGACAGCACTAAACTAGGAAGCTTCCACACAACAAAGGAAACAAGAAAGGGAAGAGAGAACCACAGAATGGGAGAAAATCATTGCCAAGTACTCTTCTGACAATTAATAACTACACTATGAAAGAACTCAAAAAATACAATACCAAAAATATCACAATCAATAAGTGGACAAAGGAACTGACCAAATATCTCTCAAAAGAAAAAATACCAATGACTAATAAACATAATTTTAAAAGTTCAACACTTTTAGCGATCAGGATAAGGCAAATCAAAACTACACTGAGACCAGAATGGCAGCCATCAAGAATAGAGACACTGAATGCTGGAGAGGATGGGGGAAGAAGCACTTCTACACTGTGGGTGGGACTGTAAATTAGTACAACCAACATGGAAGTCAGTAGGGAGGCTTCTCAAAAGACCAGGCAGGGATGCCCCATGATTCAGCTGTCCCACATGGATCCCCCTTTGCCCCAACTGTACTACATGGAACCACCTCTGACCCAGCTGTCCGCACATGGAACCCCCCTATGACCCAGGTGTCCCACTCCTCAGTATTTATCAGAAGGAATTAAAGTCATCTTACTGCAGCGATCCATGTACACCCACATTTATAGCCACACAATTCATAGCATCCAAACTGTGGAATCAGCCTAGGTGTCCATGGATAGATGGATGGAATAAGATGGTGTGGTATTGTGCACAATGGAGCGTTAGCCATAAAGAATGAAATTTTGGCACTTGCAGGAGAATGGATGGGACTTGAGAACACTGTGCTGAGTGAAATAACCCAAACACAGAAAGTCAAGATAGAGCACTTTCTCCCACATGTGGAAGACAGAAAGAAGGGAGACGGTAGAGACGGTGTCAGTGGGAGGGAGAAGGGAAGGAAGGCAGGAACTGGGGAAGCACAGTGGTCAAACCGCATTATGTACACGTATGAATCCGCTCATGTATATTTCGAGGCACTGATTAAAACCTTAAAAACAAAATGAGAGACAAAACAGGCAAAGGCATTTGAAGTTGCTGTGGACCAACCCTTCCCTCTGGAGGCCTGGTGGAAGGGCCAGTCTGACTGTGCGTCTTGTAATGTAAACGAATGCGTTGGTCTCTGGCGTCCCCTGGCCAGCCACTCAGGTCAGGGAACGCCCCAGGCTCTCAGTCACACACCCATGTCCCCGTTCTTCCTGGGGCAGGTGGACACCACTTTTCCTGGCCCACCTCCTACGCACCTGCTGGGGTCAAAGTGAAGGTGTACTGGCTTTGCTCAAGGTCACACCTGCCTGGAGGTGAGCTGTTCACTCCCTCTCCCACACAGGGGTGACACCGCAGAAGATGGGAACAGGAGTTAATGCTTCTCCACAACTTAATATAGGCTAGATTTTATAATTTCCAAATTTTTTAGATTGACAAGATAAAAATTAAGTGGTTCTGTTTTGCCTGTAAGGGTAGCGAGGACTCTTACAGAATGGGGCAGCCATTGATGAGATGCTGGATTATCCAGAACCATCAAGAGTATATTCATGGTTCCTTTTGACCTGGGAGGGAGGAGAAAGACGCTCTGTAATTGTGCCTGGTGAGGATAAGGAAGCCCTGAGCAGATGCCCAGACCCAGGCGCGTAGCCCCCCTTTTGCTCACTCAGGCAGGGTGCTGGCACCCTGCCCTGCTGAGCCCCGGTGCTACAGTGTGGGCCTAGGGTCCACAGAGGTGCAGGTGCGTGCTACTCTGCGAGCAGACCTGTACCAGAGCCAGACTCGGAAAGCAGTGCCCAGAAATAGAGGGTTTGGGGTTTGGGTTTTTGTGTTTTTGTACCAGTGATTGACCCCAAGGTCACTGAGCCACTTCCCCAGATTTTTCATTTTGAATCGGGGTCTCACTAAGTTGCTGAGGCTGGTCTTGAACTTGTGATCCTCCTGCCTCAGCTTCCCAAGCCACTGAGATTACAGGTGTGCACCACTGCACCTGGAAATAAAGGGTTTTTTTTAAGTGGCAGTATCCAAAAAACACATGCCAACAGGCTTAGTAAGACTATACTATTTATAATTATAGGAGCTGAAGCAAAAACAGATTCCAGAGTCCCAGACAAGAGTCAGGCTGCTCAACCGTTCATAGCTCCACAGACACTGAGAAGTTGCGGAGTTGTCAATGTAGGTTTTTGTACACCTGACATACTTTTACCTCAAAACAGATAAGTAAAATATACCCAGGTATAACAATGGTATATTATGTTAAGACCCAATTAAACCAAGCAATAAAAATAATGCCTTAGATTTATATGATATCTTTTTTTTTTCTTTTGAAGCCCAGATTGATTGCCTGGTAATTATCCCACATGTGTATGTTGTCACAGAAGGAGGCTATGCCTGCCTTGCCTGCCCCCAGAATGTCACAGAAGAGGGAACTCGGTCATCATGGTACAAATGGCTCCACTGTGATTCGGGAGGGAAGAGAAAGGAGCCAGGTCACATGGACCAGTCAAGGTTGGACCAGTCGCCCCAGGTTGCAGTCCACGGGCAGCAGCACGGGGTGGCAGGAGAGCTTACCAGGAAACTTCAGACTGAGTCAGGAAGCTTTGGTCTCCAGCCCCTACTCCTCTGCTGTTTTAAAAAATCCCCATTATTGGGGCTG
>PVKS010041790.1:0-15792 GCA_004027875.1 Aplodontia rufa
GTGGCACAAAAGTGGCTCCAGCGAATGGGAGGCAGAAACGTAGGTTCCAAAACAGAGTGGCCCCAGCGCTGTGGAGAGCTGAGAGAGAGAAGGCAGAAACGTGGTAGATGCAGCAGCAGAGGGGCTGCAGCCTATTGGAGAACAGAGAGACAAAAGCACTGTGCAGTGGCTAGGAGCCCTGTGCCCTCTGGATTCTGACTTCAGGCCATGGGTTTCTGTCACGTGGGCTGGGCTCCAGCAGCTGCAGGAGCCAGGTGTGCAAAATGGCCAGGCATTCCCTACAAGGGCTCCATGCAGCCAGGAGTGCCTCTGGATCCACCGGGACAGCAGGACTCTCCTCCACCCCCACCTGCGAGAGACACCAGAGACTGTTTTCCCTGGGACGCTCGCCCCTGCCTCGCTCTTCTCTTATCCTCTGTGCTGTGCTTCTGAGATGGCAGAGCTGATTCCTAATAAATATGTTTCTTACAAATCGTGTAAGGAATTTTTTCCAAAGGGAAAAGTAAAGGCAAACAAGGAAGCCTGGGGACTCAGGGAGAGGGCAGGAGCCCAGGAGCCATCCTGTCCATGTTCTTGGACCAGGGCTCGCCTCTCCTGTTCATGGCAGAAGGGGACTCGCTCACCTTAACCACCTTACACATGGTCTGTTGGGCCTTTAGTCAGCATGGATGGGGACTAGCTACCTTTGAGCCTGGGGGACAAGGGGAGATGGTGTAGGGGGTGAGGGGGATGGGCAGAGTGTGGCAGGGAGAAGGGGTGAGTGTTGGCCCATCTCGAACTCATGTAGATCCCCTCATTAGCTTTGACCTGGTGTGTGGCTGGAGATTAACTCACCTTGAATAGGAGTTTGGGTGAGTTAGCTCCCCTTGAGCTACCTTCAATATGATCATGCCTGAGCTCCTGCCATTTGCCAGAAGGAATTCCTTTGCCAGACTTTAGTTCCCTCCCTAAGGTGTGTGGAGGATGGTTGGCAACTACAGGGGAAATGAGGCCCAAGAAGGCATTGGAGGCCCCAGGTTTTCTGTAGTCTCCTCTTAACACCTCCAGCAGGCAAGGGAGAGGTGGGGCAGTGGCCCAGGGCCCAGTGTGCAGGGGCCGGCCAGCCAGTACAGCAGCTTTACCAGGTGCCATGTAGCATCCCCATCAGGAATTTCCTGGTGACCAATGCTATAGGTGGAGTGGAGGGGAAGCACATGTGTTTGGGGGAGTGGTATGTCCAACCCTCTGTTGAATACTCTTTGCTTGAAAGCAAAGGACAGCAATATGAATTGGCTCTTATCTTTGGGTTCTAGTGAGATGAATTTTGTAAATTGAAAGGTGCAGGAAGGAAGAGAGGCCTTCAGGGTTTAGGCAGGATGGGAAGCTTCTGGCACCTTTCATTAATGTCATCTGTAGAACACTGGGCCCCCAGCAGGGCTCTGGTGGTTTCTTTCTGCTCTTCTGCATAGTTGGTTATGCCCAGATCTTAAGTCCCCAAAGAACCACCAAGGATCTGAATCTGATGCAAACACAAGAGGGTCATTTAATGCAGACTTGAGCCTGGGCTCCCTCAGTCACTGACGCAGTGTGTCTAGGGAGAGAACCCCGAGCCCTTGTACAGCGGGATCTTTATAGTGATTCACGGCGAAGCGAGTAATTCAAGCATACCAGAATACATGATTGGCTGATCTTCTAACATATATGATATATTTCTATTAGCCATTTTACTCTCTGTCTCGGACTTCTACCATATGTAGTTTGGTATGTTCCTGGAATGTTAGGTATTGGCTTGTCAGCTCCTGATTGGCTGTTGCTAAAGGTCAGTTCGTCTGGTGGTATGAAACGTTGTTTGTTGTTCTTTGTTCTTAGTAAACTGGAACTTAGGACTATTCCAAATACAAGTCAAAGTGGAGCCTGTCATAGCTACAGCATGGTCAAACTTCTGTGCACTTTCAGAGGCGGTTCAGCCAAGCTGTCACTCTGCATGCTCTCACACTTTCTCAGTTGAGGCTTCCCTGAGCTGCCGCTTGAGCACTCTCTCATAGTCTCATGTGACATAATGTTTTGGTCAGTCACAAACTACATATGACCATGGCCCCATGAGTTTTAATGTAGCTAAACATTTTCTATTAACTAGTGAAGCTGAAGTCTTTTTTTTTTTTTTTTCCTTTAAGAGAGAGGGAGAGTGGGGCTGGAGTGGTTACAGCAGTTATAGTCCTTGCCTGTCATGCACAAGTACACGGGTTCAAACCCCAGCACCATATACAAAACTAATTGTCAGAGCAATGAAAGTCATGTGAAAAACTCAATAAAAAATTGATTCTCTCTCTCTCTGACAATCTCTTTACAAAAAAGATAAAAGAAAAGAAAAAGGGGGTGAGATAGAAAGAGAATCAATTTCATTTAATTTTTAATCTGGCCTTTATTGCTCCAATACTTAGTTTTGTATGCAGTGCTGGATTTGAACCTAGGTCCTCGTGCATGCCAGGAAGCACTCCAACCACTGAGCCACCACTCCTGCCCCAGCCTGTAGCCTTGCTTAATAACATCAGAAAGCAAAGCTTTACCTGTGTGTTTGTTGTGATACTGGTGTAAAAAAACCTACTGCACTGTCAGTGATATGACAGTGGGACAGTTTTAGGAGAGATAGTAAAATGGCTAGGTAGTCAGGACCTTGGGCCCCATTCAATCCTACCTAGAAGCTGGACAGTAGAGAGCCATTAACAATATGCTCAGGGCCTTCATATGCAAATGACCAGGAGGCTCCTATGGGATCAACTCCTTTATCACAGCGGAGGTAAAACTAAGAAGTGGAGGTGGACACAGATGGGAACTTGGAAAGAATTGCTACCTGTTTTGCATAGATTTAACCAATGACTTTGGTGCTTAGTTTCAATGCCTGTTTTGATAAATTTAACCAATGACTTTGGTGCTTAGTTTCAGTGCCTGTTTTGCATAGATTTTAACCAATGACTTTGCTGCTTGGTTTCAATGCCCATTTTGCATAGGTTTCAACCAATGATGTAGATGCATTTCTCAATGCCTGCTTTTCAAGAATGTTAATTATGCTCATACCCCAAATCAATATAACCCCTGGCCTAACCTCCATTAGATTGTGTCCTGCTTCCAGGTACCCCTCCACCTACCTTTCGGAGTCTCTGCTCTCCTTCCTTAAAAAATTCTACTCCTTTTTATTTCTCCTTCCATGGTTGTCAGTGGATTTTATTCTTCAAATTCATGAGACAAGCACCCAGAAGATTGGCACCAAATTCCTCGTGTAAATTTCCACCACACCGGGAGCTTCAACACCCAGCTTTTAGCTGGAGAGCTGCTAACACTATTTCAACCTCAGAAAACTACAGCCAGTCCAAATTCCCAGTTTTAGCTGGGAATAGCTGCAAACAGTAGAAGTGGGCTATTTTGGCTGCTGGAATCTGTAGTCAGCCCAGACTCCATTTGCCAATGGAAGCAGAGAATCTGGCCTCATCTCAAAAACCCCGCATCAACAGTATGGCACAAATAGCTTTATACAATATGAAATACTTAATATTGATAATAAATGGCTATGTTGCTGGCTTATATGTTTTCTATAAAAAGTTTATTATCACTTGAAATTGTACTTCCTCTACTTACAAATAAAATATTTACATAAAACAGCATGCCATGATACCAGGCAGGTGTTCATACATCTAGCTTGATTGCATCAAGAGGTCACATTAAGTAATTCACCCATGTGATCTAGGTTTGGGAAAGCACATTATGTCATATTCACACAATGTTGAAATTGCATAAAAATGGGGCTGGAGAGGTGACTCAGTGGTAGAGTACTTGCCTGGCATGCACGAGGACCTGGATTCAAACCCCAGTACCACATACACAAATAAGTGTTAGAGAAACAAAGGCCAAATGAAAAAATGAATAAAATTCACTTTCTCTGTCTCTCTTAAAAAAAAATACAAATTGCCTAAAAATACATTTCTCAGGATGTATCCATGCCATTAAGTGACACAGGAATGCACTCACATCCAAGATCCTTAATGACATTACTGAATGGGGAAAACTAAACAGAGAAAAATTCCCAGAACTGAGGTCAACATTTAGCAATTTTATAGAAAAGGATTATGTGATTGATGATGACATCATGATGAGGAGAGCAATTTTAATAATAGCAGCCATACAGCAGCAGGGTAATTCTTTACTCCTTTCTGTCTTTCTCTTCTTCATTCAGATGTTCCACCTATACCGCAGTTATACATTGAAAGATGGGCATGATTATAAGGAGTTCTACTCCTTTTTCTTATATATATTTCACCTGAAGCATCTGAAGGAACACTAGAAAAAAATTGGCATTAAGTCAATAAAGTCAATAATTAGACTTTGATGGATATGAAAAATTACCAGAATCCACTCAACCAGGCAACAAACCCCCTACTCACTGTTTTGAAATCTACAGACTCAGGTCCTCATTGAATATATTGCCCAGGGCTCTTATCAGAGGATCCCCAACCTACTGAAAAACTCAGTCTAATAGCCAATCTACTGAAAAACCCAGTTTAACCAGAAAAATTCCTGCTGTTATCCACCCACCCCTCAATTCAGCCCATAAAAGATCACCTATCTTCACCTTATCCGAAAGCCAAGTGGTCATTTTCCACTTGGAAAATGTGTCCTTGCAACGTTTCAAAAAATCTCCTTCATCTGTTGAGGTCTGGTTCCTTTCTTTCTGCACCTGGTACCCTCTTTTTCACTCTCTTTTCCCTTCAGGTTTGAAGGAGGACTTTACATGAACTGACAGGTAAATTGATGTGGAAAGTTATGTGTGTCTTTATTTGCATGCCCTTCCAGAATATTCAGTACGTGAGAGAAAAATAATAGTGGTAATAATTAGAAGAGCTAACTTATGTTAAGGTTTCAATGAAGTCAAGTTTCTTGCTAAATTCTTGAAATGAATAAAAACACTTAAAACTCTATTTACAAAATAGAGTTATGATTGTTTTTCCCATTTATGAGCTAAGGAAAACAATATTCAAAACAATGGCAGAGGCATAAGTTTGTTCCCATATTTTATTATTGGACAAAATAAAGAATACAATAGTTCTATTTCT
Source organism: Aplodontia rufa (assembly GCA_004027875.1). Lineage (NCBI taxonomy): Eukaryota > Metazoa > Chordata > Mammalia > Rodentia > Aplodontiidae > Aplodontia > Aplodontia rufa. The sequence continues at coordinate 5,085 of PVKS010041790.1, forward strand.
GAAATACAAAAATCTTTGAACTAGAAAATAGAATAGTAAAATAATAAGTTTACTGCAGTGAAGATTCCACTGCATTATTTGAGCCAAGTAGTAGTCAAGTGTTTTACAAGTTTTCATTCTTTTAGTCATCATATTTACCCCATCTAAAAAAATAAGACTTTGAAGAGATAAATTATGCACAATTTTGGGATTAGTAAATGCATCGGTGAGAAATGTAAAAACCAAATGTTAGTTATAGCTCTCATGCATTCAACTACTGCTTTGTAAGACCTGCTAAGTTTGTACTTATTTAGATTAGAGATCTGAAGCACAGAGATTCTAAGTAACTTAATTAAGATCATGCAGTGAAAGAACTGATCTACTCTCTTAATCTCAATTCTGCAGTACCTGATAGTGACCTCAGTAGATTTAAGCTTCTAGACACAGAACACTTAAAATCATCTGTACTGTCATTGACTCTTGTACAGCAGCAGACAGAGCACAATTCAGCAAATAGGTTTTGCGCTCTACCATTAAGTGCAGAAAGATGAAAATCTGTGAGAATCAGTTCTACAAATGAAAGTTCCTAGCTAAAATATGGAGCTCCCTGGAGAAATTTGGCAAGAATAGCACTTGGAACATAAAGTAGCAATTGTTTCAGTTCCTGTGTTATCTGTTAGAGATCATCTGTCCTTAATTAAAATCTATATTTTATCTAAGCTCTGTGATTCAGTTTTTTTTTTACATTGGGTAAAACTGTTGATGGTATTTCATGACTTTAATTTTTTTAACATAGAAACAGCAAAAGAGGAGAAGAGATCAGAAAATATTATAAAATCATCTGTCAGCTGGTTGCCTAAGGCAACGGGACAAGCTGTTACCCTACTTCTGGTTTTAGTTTAGTCTATTTAACTTGACTTGTTTTATGGGGTCACTAATTAAGTTGTGTGCTGTTAGGTAATAAAAATTGTTTTATATGAGTAAGAAGAGGTTCATTTATATGACAGATCACTTGACTTATTATTTGTCACCTAAACGTTAATATTTCTAGTGGAAAATTAGAAATAAGTTACAAATGACTAAGGTCAAAAAATTCTAGGATGATAATCTTCTTTAATCAATATTATGTTGCTAAATTGAGCCCTTTACCAGTACATTGTAATATATCATGTTCACCCATAATTGCTAATTAAGTAATAGGATTGGAAGTCAGAAAAGTATTATGTAAAAATCACTGATTTGTTGCCATAGTAAGTAGTTTGGATCCAACCTTTTAATACATACATAAAACATTTATTTGTGTCTTCTTAATATTTTATTTCAGCTAATTATACATAGCATATTAAATGCAGCTATTTTTCAAAGAGACAGAATGCACTGATTGATTAGAATATAACCTCTTTGTCCTCATAATACTTTTCTAGAAATAATGATTCTATGAATGAGCAACATCTACATTTGTCTTACAAGATTTTTTGCCCTTTCTATTGGTTAAAGTCTGTTTTGTTTGGTTTTGAAACGTTAGAGGAGTGAATGTTACGCTATTTTGTATATCACATAGTAGCATTTTGGTAAACATTTCCTAAATCAGATTAATAAATCATAATTCTTTCAGACTTTCTTATGATAAAACCTTCTGAGGTCACTAATCAAGGAAGTGGAAAGATCTTCAACTACTGACCAGTTTTATAAAAAACTTGAAGGTCATATTTGGGTTGAGGAGTATCACATTGGTTACGATACATTCTAGAGAAGAGACAAAGGTTATTTTGAAACTCTTCCTTTGTGTGTGTGTATGTGTGTGTGTGTGTGTGTGTCTGTAAAAGAATCAGAAAAGGAGATATTTCATTTCTCTGTTTCTATATCAATTAGTCTTCTTTCTACATTCTCAAACTCCTCAAGACTGATTGGAGTCTTAAATCTATCCAATCCAATTCAAGCAAATTGAGAAGTTCTAGTATTCTTTAGCAAAAAGGAACCAAAACAATGATCTTGTTTCTGCCCTATACAACAATTTCCCAGGAGCAATTTTTAAAGCTAAAGAAGATATTCCCTCTGATTAATTGCATACGACCCTACAAATGTTAATTGAAAATAAACAATATGCTTAGTCCTGTATTTGGTACTACACTGGACAAAAAGTTGAGTAAAAATGAATGCATGTATTAATTTAGGAGGCAGACTCTTTCAGACCAGAAAATCCAGGAAAAATATTAAATGTGATACAATTACTTGACTGTTTAGAAACAGATCATTTATTCTATTATAATTTAGTAACAAACCCTGTATTTTACTTTGAAAATATTAAATACTTAAATACATTATTTGTTGTATAGCTTCTTTATTCCACATATGAATGGCGAGGTCAAACTTAAAGATGTGAAAAACAGTGTTTTGTTTACTGTTCAGCATTGTCTAATATAAGCCTCAGTATTCAAATATCATTTGGTAACAGTATCTTTGTCAAGTTAATAGGTAGATACCTATTTGAAATGCAATATTCAGTCTTAATGATACAAATTAGAGAAGAGTTGTCAATTCCTTCAATGGTCCCAGTACAATAAATTTTAACTATAGCTTTCCCTACGCTTAACTGGAAGCAAATAGATTTTAATAGGAAGAACATAAAAATAAAATTTCACAAATGAAAATTCAGATGTGATAGAACATTGTCAGTTTAAACAAGGACAATTATAAGGCCCATTTTTGAGAATGAATGATAATTGTTTTAAAATGGAAAGAATAGCTACTGAACTGTGGGAAAGAACTGACAAATAAAGTCTAATTCACCTTACCTAAGGTTGTAGGACATAGGAACTCAGGCTGAAGTTGAGCCTCCGTCCTGGCTCAACCACCACATGGCTGTATGAATTCAGAAGTTTTACTTTACCTTTCCAGTCTGCTTAGCCATTATAAAATAGGCACTCAGTCAAAAGGAATCCTAAAGAACCTTGTTTATTGCTTGATTGAAAATAAGGGTTGTGAAAAAGTAGCTACAGTTGGTACTGACAGGAATATTAAGATGTTTGAGAATTATCTAAGGGGAAAATAATTTCTAATGAATCAAGTTAAAGTCCAAGAGAAATAACAGCAACTGAACAAAGCTCACAGAAACCTACACATCCACATTTGTATTGCTTTGTTAGCTATGCCATCACACGTATCTTGTTTTGCATGCAGTATCTCACAGCTTCCATAATAGTCCCATTTCTATAAATGTTTAAAGAGTAACTGGAGATAAGTGATATCATTTAGCTGGGAAAGCAACTTGAAAATCTAGGCTAAATGTAATATGCAATACTGAAACATTCTAAACAGGAATGTAATTAGATTTTGTTATCCACTCTAAGAGGACTGTACTTGAGGACAGTTTCAGAATTTCTTTAGGTGAATATTCATTCAAAAGGAATACAGATATAGAAAAAATACACACTCTAAATTTAATTGCTAGTGAGTGCTTAATTCTTTTTTGTTTGTATGATTTGCTTTGTTTCTGGGAAAATCAATAGTGCTGCTCAGAAGAGTGTGTGAAATCATTCATTTAAACAGATCTTTAAAGGGCATGCACAGTAAACATAATATGCACAAATAACCAAAGACAGAATGTTAAAATCATTGGCCTTACTAGAATACTGTTAAAAAGCATTTTCTGCATTTATTTATCCCGAGAAAAGAGTTGCTGAAATTTGGATGTGGTTTCCATGTCTTCTACAATTTATATGTCATTTTGATCAATGTGAGTAACTTAAATCTTTTCATACTTATTGTTAGCAAATATTATTTGATTATACAGGATTCTGAAATCCTGAGATTTGTATGTGTTAATAAAATACTTTAATAAGTTTTGTTATTTCAATACATTATGATAGTGCTGTCTGTGATTATGTAAAATAATTGATTACCCTTCGGGTAAAAGCTCTGTCTTAATTCCAGTTTCTATTCTTAAAACAGCTATATAATACTTCCACATTCAGATTGTAATGTTGCTTATTGGAATTTGCACTAAGCTGTATGTGTCTAATGGCTGGCAATTTTTATGTAGTTTTTGATGCAAAATTTCATTGTTTCTCAGAGAGCATCATTTGACACTCCAGGAATCCAGCCTCTATTTACTGAAGAAAACAATTTGACTGCAATCTTTAAAACACACAATACACAGTTTCTGTGTTGACAGAAAATCACATTAGATATATTTAGAATATCATTTTTATTTCTTTACCTGTGTTTTAGAGTATTATAGGAGAAAGCATTATTCTTATTGTTGCCTGAGTATTATTTATTCTAGTTTTAAAAAATCAAACACAATTTTTAAAATGCACATTTATAATCTAAATGTTTTTTCTCTCAAACATGCCATATTTTGAATGAAACATTTATCCAAATAAGGAAAATGTGTCTAACATTTTCATTTATTAATATATATTTTTAATTGATTCAAATCAAGGTGAATTTTGTATGGAAGAAGTTATCATTTTATAAGCCAATAGAAATATCATGTTGATTACCATAAAAGTGGAATGTGGAAAACCAAAATTGGTTAGAATCAAGTTAGGCATGAAAACGGCCATGAAAAATAGACTTTTGAATGCTGCTGAAAAACTTTTGAACTTCCTGAATTTTAATAAAGTCCCAGAATATCTCTAATGTCTCTATGTATGTCTCCTATGAAGATGAACCCTTGCACTATATATAAGATATATATGAGATATATATATCTTATTCTCAGTTACTGGAGAACATGGAAACCATGAGAAGAAAGTCCAAATGGATACAATAGTAGCTTAGTAACTTAACATGTGTGTTCTGAAGTGAGCCCTTTCTTCAATCATGTAACTGACCACTGAAGATAAAAAAGTTATCAGTATATGTTCAGATTCAGATTCTCATAACTTTTTGTTCTTACCTGGTCTATTATTGTCAGACTATAAAGATAGAATATAACACATGTGCAGTATTTAGGTGAGACCCAGGCCTTTGGGAAACAGTGTTGTAGCGTAAGGCAGACCCTAATAGGAAAGATAGTCCCATTACTGTATTCCAAAGATTGAAATTCACTTCTGGACTTTAGAAAATTCAAATTTCTCTTCTAAGCAGAATTATTAAATACAAGTTAATGATTGTGTACATGATTTTTAAAGGTGAAACAGTACCTACAAAATCCATTACTACAATAATTTGTGATATTTTGATATATATTATATATTAAATAATAGTATAATGTACATGTTGAAATTCTTCCTAAGATATAGAAGTACAGGATTATGATAGATGCAGTTCATTCTCAAATTTTTGAGTAAAGAATAAAAATTAAGTTATAAAATGTGTGTATGTGTGTAAGAGTGTGTGCATATATTTTGAGGGAGAAAGAAAATGTGACAAAATATTAGTAATGATGAATGCATACATATGTGCCTCTATTTCAGATTTCCAAAAGAAAATGTGAGATGAACATTGTTATTTCAATTGGCAAACGTGTATTTTGACTAGTTTTATAATGGGCAATTGGGAGTCAATTCATAATTTTTGAATAGTCACTATTCAAAACTCCACAAATGCTTTATTTTTTTTTTTTTAAGAATGAGAGAAGGACAGTGAGAGACAATCAATTTTTTATTTAGTTTTCAACACTGCATTTGTTGCTGTGACACTCAGTTGTGTATGTGGGTGCTGGGATTTGAATCCCTGTACTTGCACATGCTAAGCACACACCCTAACTACCAAGCCACTGCTCCAGACCCCACAAATGCTTTTGCAAATATCAAAAAAAAAATAAAGCTTTATGGAAATCTAAATTTAATACTGTATTTTAGTTGATGCATCAACTATTCTGGTAGCATTAATTCATCTCTCCAGCTTGGCTAAAGCCTGGGCATCATCTACTGACTACAGACACAGCAGATCATCTATGATGTAATGGATAAAATAATGACATCACTCTGAAACATTTTAATTTGATAAACTAACAGCTATATAGAATTATGTTGAAGAACAGGTATCCTCATTTTTCAATGTGAGAGATAGTAACCTCTTAGCAAATTAAAATCAACATTTCCTGCTTAATCCCATTGTAAACCTAATTACATTTTGAAAATCTAATGTTAGTGCAATGGTAAATGAATTCAATAAACACTTGATATGATTAAGTTTTCTTCCCTAACCCGCTTTATTTCAAATTCTAGTTTTACTTGAAAGAATAAATAGTAATAGCATAAAGATCAAGTGCAGCCTCTTGTTCTTTTATTTTTCAAAAATGTATTAAGTGCCTAAAATTTGCTATGTCTGTAACTGGTTTCTGGGGACACAAACAAATTATATTTGGTCATTGATCTCAAGTGGTTCACAGACATTAATGAAATAAAATTGTCAATGTGGCTTTACTTTTGTGGATTGCTGATATATTTGATCATTTACTCATGCATTTATTGTATTATTCACTATTATATACATATTATGCATGCTAGACTTCTAAGGAATAGTGCATATTGAGTAAAATGTGAAGGAATATTCTTATTAAAATTCATAAAATTAAATGCCAGTCTTTATTAATTGAAAGTATACATTTTGCTTGATATTTCATGTGAAATACTATTATAACAAAATATATCAAGTTCCCATAATGTCAATAAACTGTACTTACTATTTTAAAATTGTTAGAATAAGTTCCTGACACAATTTTCTATGTCATGAAAACACCAAGTTATTGAAAAGAAGCTAAATGAATTTTTTCTTTATTAGTTAGGGAGATATAAAATATATCCAGTTTTCTGTGTTGATTATTAAGACACTCTTCTATAGCTCTGTTGAATATTGTTTTACCACATTGCATAGTACTTGCTTAATCTCCTTTAAAAGAAATATACTTTCCCAAAACTGTAGCTTATTTTTTTCTTGAAATAATATAATTAGAAATTTCAATAGAAAAAAATTTATATTAATTATTGATAAAGTTAAACTCTTAGATTTAATTCTGGAATTCTTGTTTACTTCATGATATTAAAAGCATTGTTTAAGATCACATATTTTCTCATTATATATTTATGATTATACATAGCTCCTGGGTTCATACCCAAACACTCATACATTCATGGAAATCCATTTCAGTTCGTAATCCCCCACTTTTTCTTATTGAAATACAATTTTTGACATTGGCTTTGTCTTGACATTTAAAAATATAGATTATTTTAAATAGTGAAATTTTCAGTTAGTATTTCAATGTGCATATAATTATAACCAAAAAAATCAGCTGTTTGATTTAATTAAAATTTTATCAAGATTCATTTTTGTTAAGTTGGTTAATACACAATAGGTCACACACACATATCCTTATTAGAATTAATCTATAAATGTGCCATATTAAAAATTAAGTAAAATTCTATGTAATTGTTCAGGATTGTGTTAATAACAATGAAACTTTGAAACCATTTTCCACAGTGAATAAGTTCCCATATCTCTTTTTTTAAAAAAAGAGTGAGACAGAGAGAGAGAGAGAGAGAATCAGTTTTAGTGTTTCATGTGGCTTTTGTTTCTCTGACACTTTGTTGTGTACATGGGGCTGGGGTAAGAGCCTGAGCCCTTGTGCATACCAGGTAAATGCTGTAACTGCTGAGCCACTGTTCCAGGCACCATGTTTCAATTTTTGACATTTTTATTTTAAATTTTTGAAATTAATAACTTGCATTTATTTTTGTTTAAGTTAATATTTATCTGGAAGTTAAATTATACATGTTCTCTGGAGACATTTTAAAAATTAACCATATCCCCATGTAAATCACTCAGGAAATTTCAAATGGCAGTTGAACAAACATTGTTGTTACCAATACACCTACAGAGTATGCCAATAACTCTGCAGAAGCAGCTGGCATCTCAACAATAGTGTCTTGGATTATCCATCACAAGGGAATACCCATAAAAATGAGCAATGTTTTAAATATTTAAGAAAATTCCCTCCATAATAGATGTATGGAATTCCCAGATCAGCAATAGCGTACATCATCCTTCGTGAGTAAATCTGCTAGATAAGGCTTCTTGCCCATATGTCATCATAATTTTGTTCAAATAATCACAATTTTCCCCAACAATGGAGAAAGGACAGACATTGGATCTGAAGGCACACTGTTGGCTGGAATATAGGCTTATGGGGTGGTTGAGTGCCAATCCATGGATCAATGAAGATGTTCTAAAGAAACAAAAATACTTATTTATTCTATTTTTCACACTTGGTGAGTTCAATGTAAGACAAATAAAAACAATAATGCCAAATAGGAAGGATGTAAATGGAGATATACACCACAGAAATTTCAACAAACAGAAATCCAGGCTGTCTAAACAACAGAAGAAATAAGCACAGGGACAGAAGGAAAAACAAGGTGAATCTAAAGGAAAGACGACAGAATTGTCATTGGGATATTTAGGGTTTTTACTGTATCCTAAACAAAAGTCATTTTATTCTAGTCTGATTTTGCAACTGACTGAGCCAATTTCTAGTGTTTGCTTGCTTTCCTGAGTATCTTTACAATAAACCCTATCACCTGAGGAAACCTGATTGTCTCTGCATTTCTTTCAAACTTAGAGCCAAATAACACACATTCACAACAAAAGCTGTATGAAGAAAGCAGTGTGCTGAATGAAATTTGTAGTTGGTCCAAGCTGATCAGTACAGTAACAAAAACATACACACTGCTGTTGAAGAAAAATGCAATAATACTAAAAAGCAGGGGAGGTTGGAAGCGCTGGTTTAGGAAATAAAAGAATAAGCTAAAATAAGTATCATAAAAATATATTTTTATAAATTCATTATTGCTGTATAATATTCTCTGTGGCTAGAATGAAAAAGTTTAGAGTTTTCTTTATAGGCAGTCTCACTGAATATGGCACACTTGAAATATCAATGGTAATTGGTTTTTGAGCCAGTAAGATTCATTTAAATTAATCCTTTTGTGATGCAGTTACAGTGCAGAGTCTGGATATCAAATATTTACAAAGATAAGTCTCTATACCATGAAACGAAGTGTAGGCATCAACATATCTCATCCAAAATCTGAACTTGGAGATTTGGGGCCAAATTCATCTTCTCAAGGTAGGTATTTTTAGTTATTTAAAGACAAAACACAAGTTTTTAAGATATATAATTAAACTAAAAATGACAGAATCAAAGAGATAGTTAAATGCTTAGTTCTAATGGGAAATTATAATCACTACTGTTTTGTCTCTGACATTTGATTTCTTCTTGAATTTGGCCAATCCAGAATTATATCTTGAAGGAATAAAAATGAGGAATAATATAAATTACAGGTGATTAGAGGATTTAATGAAAGTATGGAAAGATTTTTCCATTATTTCCTTTAAAAATCCTACAAACTTCTTTATGATAACAAATATGTCTAATATGCCCAGGTGTAAAAACAATTTTTAACAGATATGTGCATGCAGGTGTGGATGTCAGATGTGAGTGTGAGCATGCTTTTATAAATAACAGCATGCTCACACTCACATTTGATATTTCTAATACTATACATTAAGTTAGAATTTCCCCAGATTTTTCTGGTGAAATCTTCCTAATTTTAATTTAATGTGCTTTGAGTAAAATTCTATCTTGGGTTCTTGGATGCTTTCTGAGTACATTAATTGTGTTACATGATCATGAGGAACTACTGCTGTGTATTAAGAATAAGAATAATGAATATATTCATTTTATGATACTATATGCACTTATTCAAGAAGCCTTTGTTATCTTTGTATGCAATTAAACTTCTAGGTGTACTTTTCCTTTGGAAAATTTCCAAAGTAGTTCTATTTACTCTTTATTATAGTAATGATTTTCATGTGAACACTGGATAGTATTTTGATAATCACTTAATTTTACATCATCAGTTGTACACTCAAAATTTTATCGCTTATGTAAAGATGAGTTCAATTGAGAATAATTTGGATTATTTGACTTACAGAAGTATAAACATTAGTACATACCTTTCCCTAAGATGCTGAGAACCATCAATATTCCTTACAGAGAACATAAAAGTTTCCTTACTTTATAATAGGAGGTTGATGCAGAATATAATAAAAACATTTTTCTCCACTTTCTCTGTTACTCTACAAGCTTTTTGAATAGAGAGAATCATTCTTGACCTTCCTTATTTCCCTTACATCCAGCACAGTTACTGTGCATTTAATGTGTATTTATGTTGTGAATGAAAGTTTTCACATAAAGAAAGCTATTCAGCATGAGAGCTAGAGAACTTATGTATATTAGCAAAACTCTTAGGGTTTGAGGTTAGATTTATCCATTAAGTTCCAGAAGAATCTAAGAGCAAATAAATATAAAGCTGTTGCAACTCCTTTTCCAGAGGGCTTTGAAGTGCTGTGTTTGATGTCCTTCAGGGGGAAAAATACTCTCTTGCCTTCAGAAATCTTGCAAAAAATGCACTACAATCCTGAAATGAGAATCCATCATTCAGATTAATTTATAAATCCACTAGTCTTCCAACCACTTGTCTGAGAATACCACTCAACAAAACTGGAACTTAGTTCAGTTTTCACTAATGATTTTTTTCCAATGTACTAATAATTAGGAAGAGATTAGTTACCTTTTTAGATATAAGCAGTTAGGAATTACTCAAATTTTCCAGTGGAAATAGATTTCATATTGCATTATTAGGATGCATATTACAGAACCATCACTAGAATTACTTAAGTAGGAATTTATTTTACCCTATTAAAATATGAAGCCTCA
>PVKS010041791.1:0-15789 GCA_004027875.1 Aplodontia rufa
AGACCCTGATCTATCCCTAGCAGATGACACAACTGGTAAAAGAGCCAAAAGGCTTTTCACAAGTTCCTCAAAAATAACCCTGACAAACAGCTGACTGGTAACAATAGACAGGAACAAGATCAATTTTGATTAAGTTGGTCTTAAACACCTGGCAGGAGAGTATAACCAAACTCAATCCTCCACGGACATTTACCAACAAAGATAATGGCTTTTTTCTAAAAGGCAGTTTTAGAGGGAGTTCCCCTAATCTGATTTGTTCAGAACACCCTCTCTAGGATGAAACAGGCCATTTTCTCTCCATGGTGGTCAGACTCTACTTAGCCTCCTCACTCACTGCCTTCGAAATGGGGGCAGGAGGATGAAGTCAGTCTCTGCCATTCAGAGGCTGGAGCAGCAACCAAGAGACAATAAAAACATCCGCTGCCTCCCTGACCTCCCTACAAAGACAAATAACATCTGTCACCTGAGTTTCATTACAGGACCTCCAAACACTCGATCTCCTGATGATGAACAAAGGCTGCTACATCAGTGAAACTGGGCTGATGGAGATGAACATCAGAACTCTCAGACATCTGAACGAGAGGCCTAAGCAACCTGACCCTTGCCCAGGATGGCTAAACTCCACTCTTGTCACCTGGCTAACCCCCAACCTTACTCCCATATTAATGATAAGACTCCTTCTAATGACTGCTCCCTGTCTCTTCAGGTTCACCTAAAACTACATAAGCAAGGTTGCTAAAATAAGGCCCTTGCATCCTTACAACCGCCTCCCATGGAGCCAACACCCGAACCTTCCCCTCCCCATGTCATCCCATAAACAGCACAAATTAGCCAGATAAAAATCTACGCCCTATATCACCAAAAAGGTTAAAATGGTAGGCCGGCTGGGGGCACAGCTTCAGCTAGCCCGCAAGTCATAGCATCATGGCCCCTGGCTAGGGGCATGGCTTCAGTCAAGACACTGAGGCTAAGGGACAGGCCAAAGGGCAGCTTGCCCACAAAATAAATAGCCAATCGAGATGCTAACGGACAAGCTCCAGTGGATTGATGGATCCACCAGCCAGTCTCTAAAGGACCAACCCCATAATAAACTTCCAGTTAGCCAGCAAAACCAGCTGCCTGGTAAAGGTCCAACACCATTTTCCCTGCCTGCCATTCTGGCTGGCCATCACTTCCCATGCCTGCCCTCATTATGGCTGCACACGTGAAATTGGCCTGAGAGCCACAAATCTGGTGCCGACATCAGTTCTCTGCTCAAAAGTGCCCTCACATACATGGCCTCATCTTTGGCCTCCCTACAAAAACGGGTTACCTCTCTGGCCCAGGTAACTCTCCAAAACCGCAAAACATTAGACCTCCTTACAGATGTAAAAAAAAGGTACCTCTGTGTTCTTACAAAAAAAAAAAAAATGTTATTATGTCAATGAATCCGGCCTAGTAAAATGTTATCAAACTCAATGATTTGTCAACAAGGTTGCAGAGCATCTCTAAAAGCTCCCCATTCTCCCTCTGGTTTCAATTTTAATCTCCCCTTCTTACTTGAGTATGGCCAATTTTAGGACCATTATCTATCTTCCTGCTTACCTCTTCCTACCCTGTATCATAAAATTCATTCAAAACCAGGTTAAAAAAATCACTAATCAAACTTTTAACCAGCTTCTCCTCAGGGACTACCAGCTACTGGCGTCGGAAGACCCCAACATTTTGTCCAGAGACCAGCCTACAACATGCTGACCATGACCGATTCATGGAAAACATTCCTAAAAGCCCTCTATCGTGACGCCTGGCTCATCACACCCATCTACAACATAGATGACTGATGGAACACAATACAGGATCTATGGTTTCAGGGAACTTTTACAGACCTTAATCCACAAAAAATACTTGCCTTTTTGGTGCTCTTATGGGGTTTCTTAACTGTATTCCTCCCAGACCTTCCCCCACTACACCCCCTTCTAGCAGGAAGTAGCCAGATCAAACGATGCCCCTCTCCCATATATAAAACAAAAAAGGGAGGAATGTAACCCCCTCTGTTATCAAGGCACCTCCCAAACTTCTCTTCCTGGCTGTAATCTTCCTGGCTCTAACTGTCCCGGTTCTAATCTTCCTGGCTCTAATCATCCCAGCTCTAACCTTCCGGGCTCTAACTTTCCCACAGGCACAAACATATACCCAATGACCTACTTTCACCACTGTCCTTAGGGCAGAGAACCAATCAGCATCTGCCCTCTGCTCCTAACTATCCCAACCCCCATAAAAATCCCCTATAAATGCTCTTGTACACCCGCAATAAGTGGGAACCCGTCTCCGACGATTGGTTTTGGTCTCGGTGCGCCGGATTATTCCTTTCAGTTTGTGCTTTTTTTTAATCAAATTTTTGAGTTCTTTTTAAGTTGTGGATATTAGACACCTGTTGGAGGAATCACAGGCCATGATTATCTCCCATTCTGTGGTTTCTTTCTTAGCAATTTTGACCAATTCCTTGGCTGAGCAAAAGCTTTCTGGTTTAAGGGCTTTCCACTCATTAATTCTTGACTTTAATTCTTTTGCTTTGGAAGTCTTGTTGAGAAAGTTGTTGCCATATGCTGGAGTGTTGTCCTAACTTTTCCTCTAGTAGTTGTATGGTAGCTGGTTCAATTCATAGTTCCTTGATCCATTTTGATTTGATTTGATTTTTGTGCAAGGTGAGAGATAAGGATCTAAATTCAACTTTCTGCAAGTTGTCCAGCACCATTTCCTGAATGGACTCTCTCCCCTCCATGTTATATTTTGTCCCCCTTTGTCAAATATCAGATGTTTAAAAATTTGTAGGTTTGTCTCAGAGTCTTCTATTCAATTCTATTGGTTATCGTTCCTATTTTGATACCAGTACCATGCTGTTTTTGTTACTACAGTTCTATAGTATATTTTTAGATCTAGTAATGCAAAACCACCCACTTCATCTTTCTTGTTTAGTAATGTTTTGGCTATTCTGGGTTTCTGGTTGTTCCAAATGTATTTGAGAATTGCTTTTTCTATATCTGTAAAGAAAGTCATTGGTATCTTAATGTGGGTTGCTTTGAATTTGTATAGTGCTTTTGGAAGAATGGCCATTTTAATTATATTAATTCTGCCTAACCAAGAACATGGAACATCTTTCCTCCTTCCTAGGTCTTCTTCAATGTCTGTCTTCAGTTTTTGATAATTTTCATTGTAAAGTTCTTTTACTTCCCTTGCTAAATTAATTCCCAAGTATTTTATCCTTCTTGAGGGTATTGTGAAAAGGACTGATTTCCTGATTTCTTCTTCTGTCCTATTATTGTTAGCATATAGGAAAATTATTGATTTGTGAATGTGACCTTGTAGCCTGCTATTTTTCTATATCTATTTATAAACTCAATTAGCTTTCTGGTAGAGTTTTTTGGATCTTCCAGATATAAGATTACATCATCAGCAAAAAAGGGATAGTTTGGCTTCCTCTCTTCCTATTCTTCTCCATATGATTTCCTGTTCTTTCCTGGTTGCTCCAGTTAGGGTCTTGAGGACTATATTGAATAAAGTGGTGAGAGTGGGCAGCCTTGTTTATTCCTCAGTTTAGTGGAAATGCTTTCAGCTTTTCTCCATTTAGTTTTACACTAGCTGAGTGTTTGTCATATATGGCCTTTATAAAGTTAAAATAAGATCTTTTGATCCCTATTTTCTCTAGAGTTTTGAGCATAAATTGGTGGTGGATTTTTTTGAAGGCCTTTTTTTCTTCAATTGAGATGATCATATGTTTTTTATCATTAATTCTGTTTAACCTTTACATTTCTGACCAATGAATTTGTTTAAAGTACAGCTCTAAACTCCATTCACTGCTTGAATAACTGAAACAACCTGAGTTGACAATTGAATAAATTTTCCCCTAAAATATTCTTAAGAGGTAAAATAGAAATAAATCAAAGGAAAACATTGAATTATGTCTCAGTTCTCAGCATGACATTCAAGTCTCCCCTATGTTCCCTCATCTGGCCACGACATCATTCTCTGGTAAAAGTTTGTGTGGCCCTCTGCCTTTAAAAATTGTGTAATGCAGTAGACATGATATGATGGGCGAATGTCTTAGGCCACATGGATTGCTGTAATGGAATACCACAGACTGGGTAATTTATAAAAAGTGAAAATTTATTGACTCACAGTCAAAACACTAAGAAGTCAGGAGTCAAGACACCAGGAAGTTTGGTGTCTGGTGAGGCCATCTTCTTCTTTCAAGATGGTTCCTTGCACACTGAGACTCTAGAAAGAAGGAAACAATTCTTGAATGACATAAGGTAGAAGCCAAATGGAGGAGCCCAGTCTGAAATTGCTTTTTATAATAGCAATAATCTACTCATGAGGGAAGCCCCCTCATGACCCAAATGCTCCTCATTTGACCCCACCACCCAATAGCATCACTTTGTCAATCAAATTTACAACATAAGTTTTGAAGGGATCAAGCATTCAAATCTTAGGAGGGAGTAACATCAGGAGGAAAACAGCCTTTAGTCGTTTTTGCTCACTGATGTAATCCTAGGCTTAGAACATAGAAGTGCTCAAGAGATAATTGCTGGCCATTGAAAAGACAGGTGTTTGAATCTAGAACATTACATAGGGCTTGACAAAATCAGAAGTGTTACCATTCTTCAGGCTAGATCCAATTTTTATTCTTTCAAGAGAAGCAATAAGATAGAAATTTAGGGAATGGGATATACAAAATAGTAAAAAGAAATCTTATTACCTTTGCTTATTCTGCTTCTAGAATGGAATATTATGACCATTTTTATAACTTTTTAAGGGAAAAATGGCTAGTAACTGTGACATATAAGGGATAATCTAGGGGGACAGGTCCTTTTTTTCTTCTTTAGTAGTAAATGCTGAATAATAAGCTGGCCCGGTACTAGCAAACTTCATTTGTGACCATATAAGCATGGCATGTCCTTCCTCTCACAGTACATCTAAAACATTCTTTTAGAAAGGTTAACACTGTCCTTAGTGTAATTTACTTCAATATAATAAACATTTTTAATCCCATCTGAGGCTCATAAGAAAGAAAAAATTATTACTTACATTGTAGATATATAGTAAATGACAAAACTTACAAAGAATTTGTTTGACTAATAAACTGCATTGTTACCACTATAGACCTTTAGAGTAATCACACACACACACACACACACACACACACACACACACACACAGAAAAGAAGTCATTTCTTCCATCTTTTAAATGAGCTAATGCTACCAAATTTAAAGGACTACTTTTACCATTAACAGAAATTGGCTTTAGAAATCTATTTCTTAACACATAGTAGATGCTTATTAGAATTTTGTTCCTTTTCTCTTTTCCTTTCAGTCCATTTTCCAACTAAATTAAACTTGTCTCCCCTCTCTATCTCCCCTTTTCTTGCACAGATGGATGGCTTAGCTGGACATTTCTCCTGTTCCAGCATCCTCAAATCCTACCTACTCTTTAAAAAATGAATTCAAATGATACCTCTTCCATACTTCCCTGTTCCTACCCATCATTGGTGGTCTTTCTGTTGGCACTTTATCTCTTTTACTTTGGGGAAATTTTTTTTGCCTTCACTACTGTCTGAGATCTGTGGAAAATTCATATCTGGTTAGTTTTTAATGCATTTTCTTTCCCTTATATCCAATATAGTACCCTACAATCACACATAAAAGAACTTAGTGAATAAATAATTATTACCTGAACACAATTTTTTGCAAATAAGAAAAGTAAGAATCAATCATAGAAGTTAATTGAAAAGTCACAGGTCAAATGAGTTCCATAGAGCAATAACAGACTACAAATCAAGCCCTGTTTTCTTGCATCCTGGGACCTTAGAATATGTATTATGTTAAAATGATCATGAAGGTAACATGGACTTTGCCATTTTCTTTTATTAGCAAATATTCAGTTCCTAAAGCAGACCAATTGGTCAGGTATACACTGTATATCAAAGTGAAAAATTATTCTAATTGTCTGAGTAATTAAAGTTTAGAACTACTTATAAATGGTTTATCAAGCAATGCAAGATAGTGGAAGAGGAATTTTTTTTAGTCTGGAATAATTCTATAATTGCCTTAATTATTAACATTAGCAAAAATAAAAGTAGGTAGAATCACTTGTTCCTTGGAAACATTAACAAAGGTAAAAAGAAATACTCAAAATGGATTATATAAGTCAATGCCAAATTTGTACTTCGTTAATACTTTTGTCTGTCATGTCCATAATGTGTTTCTGAGCCAAAGTTTTTAGATTATAAAAATTTCTCTGTAAAGAAGCAGTCTTTAATTTTTTCCAAGTCTCTGTTAATAGGGGGATATACTGTGTAACTAATTAAAGTGTTTTTATCAGAAACGGAAAAATGTATTATGAACCTACAGTAGCAAGAGTGTTTTGCTGTGTTTGAACTGCACAGTAAAATACCATAGACTGGTGACTCAAGCAATAACCGTTTATTTTCTCATTTACTAAAGAATAGAAGTCCACAACAGGAGCTCCAGAATGGTAGGGTTCCGGTCAGGGTCCTCCTTCCGGCTTAGAAATGGCAGCCCTCTCACTTTGTGCCTATGTATCCTCTTTATACACACCTGCAGTGAGAGCACAAGACAGCTGCTGACTCTTCTGATATAAGCACTGATTCCATCCTGGGGGCCCTACCCTCCTCAATCCTAATTACCTACCAGAGCACCCATCTCCAAATACCATCACAGAGGTTAGGACTTCAACAAATGAATTTTAGGGGAATATAATTCAATCCACAGCTGACAATGTGTTATTATTGTACAAGTATGATTAATTTAATTAATGAATAAAATCTGATTCAAAATTCAAAACATGAGGATTTAAAAAGAAATCAAGGGCCTAGCATGGTGGTGAATGCCTCTGATCCCAGCAACTCAGGAACTGGGGAGACTGAGGCAGCAGTATTGCAAGTTCAAAACCAGCCTCATCAACCTGGCAAGGCCCTAACCAACTTAGCAAGACAGTGCCTCAAAATAAAATATAAAAAGGGCTGAGGATGTGTGGCTGAGTGGTTAAAGGCCCCTGGTTAAATCTCTGGTACCAAAAACAAAAAAAAGAAAAAGAAAAAGAAAAATCTATGCACTATCCTATAGAATAATTTATTTTTTAGTTTTCAATTTTACTTCTACTTTCTCTATTAATATTAACATTAAAAATAAAGAAAAATGGGTGGTGGGTGATTCAGCAATTACGGCACCTGCCCCGCATGTGCAAGTATGCAGGTTCAAACCCCAGCACCATGCACACAACTGAGTGTCAGAGCAACAAAGGCCACATGAAAAACTAAATTTAAAAAATTGATTCTCTCTGTCTCTCTCTCTTTCTCTCCCTCTCTCTCTCTCACTGTCCCTCTCTCTTCCAAAAAAAAATGAAGAAAAATAAAAGTTTTAAAAGATTGAAATGATAGAGTCAAGAAAGTCACAAGTAGGTATGGAGACATGCATGGTTCAGTGGTAGAGTGCTTGCCTAGCATTTGCAAGGCCCTGTGTTCAATCCCCATCCCCAAGGAAGGAAGCCAGTCACAAGTAAGTATCTACATTCTTAGATTCAAATGAACCTAAAAAAATCCTATGGTGAATTCAGGGGTGCACTAGTAACTGCTAAACAACTAAATCTTTTTAAAAAGAAAGGAAAAATGAAAAGACCTGATTTTTCATGTTTACTAGTATTCTTCACTAAATAATCACACCATGACCAGTTTCTAGCTACCAGTGTGACATCATCTAGTGCAAAGTCAGGGGAACTGCATACAGTTTTCATGACCTAATAGGAGATGACTCTAGAATACCACTAAGTGGAAATATTTGAAATTTGCCATTGCAGTGCACCATATAATGACCTTTATCAGCACGAGTACTGAATTTGTAAAAAACTGTTTCAAGCTGGATGCAATGGCTCTTGCCTGTAATCTCAGCTACTCAGGAGGCCGACGTGAGAAGACCACTTAAGTCTACACATTTGAGATTAGCCTTGGCAAGATAATGAAACCTCATCTCAAAATTTTTAAAAATTCCTTCAAATATTACAAATGAATAGAATTGAAATATAAATTAAAAGAGGCAGTACTTGCTATTTTTCCTGGTAAGGCAGTATGTGATTACTTTTCCTGCCGTGTAAGTACCAATAATTTTATTTATTTATTTATATCTTATTCCAATTATTAATGTACTTTACTGCATTACCACTTATGGAAATAATTCATTTAGTCTATTGCTAAATAGCAATAATATCTACCAGTGAAAATGAGAGCTAATTATTCGGATCTAATCACATATGTATTTCAGACCCAGACTAAGGAATTTAGAGCTATCACAGTGGAAAACACTCTCACTCAGACTTTGCTCAACTTCATAGAAGACTGAAGTTATGAAAATGTACCTTTTCCAACTAAAATAATGATAGAATATGCCAGGGTTTCCACAAATACAGAATTAGGCTCAATAGAACTCTGCTTAATCAATCTGCATTAGAGTGTTGTATCCTAGAGTATGTCCTTGTAACTCATGATGCTGTGTTAACCTGAAAGTAGTTACAAGAAACTGTATTATATATAATAATAATGTCCCACTTCAAATAAAGCAGTAATATGAAACCTATCTAAATACACCCCATACCAAAAAAATTACACCTCTACAAACACAACAAACTTCTAGAATATTTGTAAGTACCACATACTTACTAGACTCCTATTAATACTCTTCATCCTCAACAATAAAACCTGAATTTATTGGAGGTAGCAGTGTGCCCAACTTTGGAAAATATACCTATGTTTTTATCTTTTCTTGTAAATAAAAGTGTCCACATATCCAATTTTCATAGATAACATTTAGCAGAAGTTTTTGAGTTGGGCTTCCAACAGAAAACCTTGAAATCTGAATGCAAAGGGGGTGAGAGAAGAGAGGTGTTAAAGGTTAGAATTGACACATACCACATGAGACTTTTACTTCTAGACCTTTTTTTTCTGTCTTTATAGAATTTGGACATGATGGCTAAAGACATAGCAACCATCTTGTCACTACACATTAGTAAATGCAAAATAAAGACCCCTTGCTAAAAGAACAAAAAGGATCTGAATCTCTTATTGTCACAGGAAAGCAGGAAGCTGAAAATCCAAACCTCGGTTCTTGTGTTTCAATGAAAAAAGATTTAAAGTCAGACACAAAAAGTCATGCAAGAAAATTTTATTATAAGTGAAAGAGAGATGAAAGTAAAGTAAAAGCAGAGTAAGCAGAAAGCACTCTGAAGACAGAGTGAGCTGTCTCTGAGCAGAGAATGATAAAGGAGACAATGCTATCTCCAAATTTATTGCTGTTTTATGATTGATTTGAAAATTGGGATCCTCCTTTAGCAGCCTTCACCAATCAGGTGTTCAACTCCTTCTACACTTTAGGTGGTGGAGTTTTTTACCTTAGTTAGTCCTCTCCGGAACTGTCATGGTGGCCATCCTGTTTAAGGAGGCTTCATCTACAAGTCAATTCTATGTTAACGTGGGCATTGAGGTCAATAGCAGTCAGAAGTTACCTCAGTGCACCTGCCCTATTAAGGGATACCCCCTTTCTGAGCTATTAAGAGATACCTGGTGCCAGTAGCTTTTAGGTTCCTGTCAACTTTTATGGGGACCGTGACGAGATAGTCCCAAAAATCCGTTGTTCTTGAGGCATTCTCCCTCCCTTTTTGTCTTTGTTTACCCTCAACACTTGTGTCCTTATGTTTTTCCATAGCTTATCTGTCTTGGCAATAGCTCACAGCAAACTTCAAGATTAAACCTGCGGCCTTGTCAAGCATTACACTGCTCATTGCTAGCTACTACCTAACATTATGATTTCATGGAATTACTTTATTAGTTGATGCTTTGCTTACACTCGGTTTAAGCTGACCTCCTCTGGTACATATTATATACAACCCAAATCAGTCTTTAATTAATTAATTGCTGCAGACTTTGATGTTCAGAAATGGGATGCTTCATGGAAAAGAATCTAAATGTGGAAATAAAATGTAGATATAAGAAATCAAATATCATTCCCATTAAGATACTAATGACTTTCTTCACAGATATAGAAAAATTAATTCTTAGATTCATTTGGAAGAATAGGAGGCCCAGAATAGCCAAAACAACACTTAGGGGGGAAAAAACACAGTGCGGGAGACATCACAATACCTGATCTGAAACCACACTATAGAGCTGTAGTTACAAAAACAGCATGGTATTGGTATTAAAATAGACATGAAGACCAGTGGAATAGAACAGAAGTTACAGAGGGAAAGAATCATGATTCTATAGCCGTCTGCTATTTGAAAAAGGTAGCAAAAATATGTTTTGGAGTATAGACAGCCTTTTTAATAAATAGTGCTGGGAAAACTGAATAGTTATATTCAGAAAAATGAAATTGGTCCCATACCTCTCACCCTGCACAAAATCCAAATTGAAGTGGATCAAAGACCTAGAAATTAAACGATTACAACTATTAGAACAGAAAATAGGGTCAAAACTCCACCATGTAGGAGATAGCATCGACTTCCTTAACAAGACCCCCATAGCACAAGAATACAATCAAGAATCAACAAGTGGAAAATTATTAAACTAAAAAGATTCTACATAGTTAAGGAATCAATTAAGAATGTAAAGAAAGAGCCTACAGAATGGGAGAAAATCTTGGCCAGCTATGCCTCTGACAGGGGTCTAATATCCAGGATATATAAATACTCAAAAAGTTTAATGCCAAAAATTCAAATAACCAAATCAATAAATGGCCAAATAAACTGAATAGACACTTTTCAAAATAAGAAATGCTAATGATCAACAAATACATGAAAAATTATTCAACATCTCTAGCAATAAGAAAAATGAAAATTAAAACTACACTGAAATTTCATTTCACTCCAGTCAGAATGGCAATTATCGAGAATACAAAATACAATAGATGTTGGCAAGGATGTGGGGAAAGGGTACACTTATACATTGGTGGGACTGCAAATTGGTACAACCACTCTAGAAAATAATATGGAGAGGCCACAAAAAACTAGAAATGAACCCATCATCTAACCCAGCTATCCCACTCCTCAGTATATATCCAAAGGACCTTAAATCAACATACCTCAGTGATGCAGCCACATCAGTGTTTATGGCAGCACAATTCACAATAGCTAAGCTGTGGAGCCAACCAAGGTGCCCTTCAGCAGCAAATGTATGCAAATAGAGTTTTCATGCTGAGTGAAATAAGCCATTCTCCAAAGAACAAAAGTCGAATTTTCTCTCTGATTCATATTAGAAGAGAACATTTTTTTTCTCTAAAACAAGAGATATATATCAGAAGAAAATACTTTGGGAAGCTAACCCAAAATGAGAAGAAGAACGGAAGAGTAGATAAAGGGGAAAGAAACAAAGGAAAGAGGAATGAGATAGGGAAAGTTCATGGAATGAATCAGACTTAACTTTCCTACATTCATATATGAACATATCATAGTGAATTTCATTAACATGAACATCAACACGTCACTAAGTTAAAAGAACTATTAGTAAATAGCAGAAAAATCAGTAGAGTAGAGGAAAGAGAATTGGGGGAGGGAAAATACTGGGGACTGAATTAGAATAAGTTATATACTGCATGCTTTTATGAAAATGTCAATGTTTATCCTATTGTTTTATATATATATATATAAAACAGGGGGAGAGGGAGTGAAGGGGAAATACCTAGAATTGAATTAGAACAAGGTATACTATAATTATGTCAATGTATATTTTATTGTCATGTATATCAAAAAAGAACGGGGGGGGGGGTGGAGCTGTGGCTAAGCAGTTACAGCGTTGCCTTGCAAATGCGAGTACGAAGGTTCAAACCCCAGCACCACGTACACAATGATGTGTCCGAGCAATGAAAGTCCATGAAAAACTAAATAAAATTGCTTCTGCCTTTCTCTCTCTATCACTGTCCCTCTCTCTTTAAAAAAAGAAAGAAAGAAAGAAAAGGGATGGGAGGAGGCAAGGGGGAAAAGTGGGGACTGAATTAAAACTAGTAATACCCCATGCTTTTATAATTATGTCATTGTATATTCTAATGTCAAGTATGTTTAAAAAAACTAATAAAAAAGATGCAATTTCTTCAAAGAACTTCAATTTACACCGTAGAAAAGAAAAAGTCCTTGATTAATCAACATAATATGGACAAACAGCAAAGACCTCAACCTACCTGATATCAAGACTTACAACAAAAGTCACACTAATTACAGAGTAACTTTACAAGTACTTCATAAAAATATTTTTATCAAGTACTTGTAAAGTTAGATTACAAAAGTTAGAATACAAAAGTATTTTGTAATAATCTAACAAAATATATAAAAGGTCTTTATGAGAAAAACTATAAAATTCTGATGAAATATTACAAAGATATAAATGAAGGGAGAGATCATCCATATTCTTGGATAAAAAGATATTAATTTGTTTATTCTTTCCAATTTGATCTATAAGCTCAACATAGTCCAAATAAAAATCCAACCAGGTTATTTGGTGAGTATTGTCAGAGTAATTCCAAAGTTTATATTATCAACATAAAATAACAACTCTGCTATATGGGAATAAGAAAATAGTTTATTCTGAGCTAAATATAAGTGACCATGGCCTGGGAACAGGGATTCATGTTATCCTGAATGGTTTGCTTCAACATGAAAGAGAATACATGACTTTTTACAGTTACAGAACAAAAGTTCATAAATCAGAGTTTAATAATTACATTGGTGGGAGCACCCAGTTAGGTGGGTTACTCCCAGCAAAATTGGGAAATCTTATCTATGTGTTTCAGATGTTATAGCAGTCTTAGTTTTACCGTTGAGGGAGGCTAGAAGTCTGCTAAGTTTAGTTATACTGTCCAAAAACTTTGTCTATTAGTCATGAGAATGTTAGGTCAGATAATTGGCTATTAAGGGCCCTGCGCTAGCACAGGATGATTTTGGCTCTTGACCTACAACCTTCCATCTCTCCACAATCACAATGTCCACGTCAGCCAAGGTCAAACATTTTGCTGGATCTTAATTAAATAAAGAAGCAACTTCTTCAGAGAATTTCAATTCACAGTATAGAAAGGCAAAAAATAAAAAATCCTGGGTTAGTCAACACAATATTAACAAAGGAGCAAAGACTCACATTACCTAATTTCAAGACTTATAAATATCACCATAATTAAGACATCATGAAAAAACAGAAACACAAATCAAAATAACAGAACAGAGTCCAGAAATAGACATACACCAATATAGTCAATTGTTCTTTTAAAAAGAAACAAAATCAATTTAAGAAAGAAATGGCCTTTTCAACAAATGGTTCTGGAAAAACTGAATATTCATATGCACAAATAAGTAAATATGTCCAGACACAGATCTTACAACTATCACAAAAATAAATTCAAAATGTTCACAAAGTCAATTTAAATTTAAAAAAACATCATATTTAGAGAAGATGACATAGGAGAAAGTCCATGTGATCTTGGGTCAAGTAGTGAGAGTCTAAATATAATTCTGAAATTCAGACCAAGAAAAGAATAATTGATGTTTAGTTTTATTAAAACTAAAAGCCTTGTTCAAAGCAGACACTGTTAAAAGAATGAAAAGACAAGCAACAAACTAGTCATTACTATTAAATGAAGCCCACAATTTGTTCAGATATTTCCTTTACATTATAGGTTTTCATTCAAGATACCACAGTTTACTTAGTAGTCATATCCCTTTAGTTCCAATTGGCTGTGACAGCTTCTCAGACTTTTCTAACATATGTATATATATATATAGAGAGAGAGAGAGGAGGGGGGAGAGATGCTAGGACTTGTATATATATAAAATTATTTATGTAGATACTTCAGCCTTAGGAAGACAGAGCATAACTCCCTACTCCTTAAACATGAGTTGTGAATATCAACTTCTTTCCAAATAATGCAATTTTTTAAGTCAAGGAACCAAAACAAAGAAAATTGGTTATTGTGGAAAATCTCTAAAGACAGAGATTAGTTGGCAGTGTCTGATGGGCAATGTATAGACTTCATTCTACTGTTTACAATAAGGCTCTAGTTTGATTATATAGGAATCAAAAGTGTAGAGCTATCTCAGTCTAAGTGCTTCCCAATTAATTTTTTTTAACAATAGTAGGTACTCTTGATATCCTATGATGAAATGGCACTTTACCTCTGTGATCTGCCATCCAAAAATGTATAACACCAGCCTAAAGATGAGAAAAACTTCAGAATTTTCATTTGAGGGACATTCTACAAAATGCTTGATCAGTATTCCTCAAAACTTTGGAGATCAGGGGCTGCACCGGTGGCTCAGCTGTTACAGAGCTTGCCTGGCATGCACAAGTGTATGAGTTCAAACTCCAGCACCACGTGCACAATGAAGTCTCAGAGCAACAAAAGCCACATGAAAAACTAAATAAAATTGTTTCTTTCTCTCACTTTCCCTCTCTCTTAAAAAAAAAAAATATGGAGACCATCAAAAACTAGGAAGAATCAGTGCTGTTTTGATTTGCATTTCCCTTACTGCTAAGAATGCTGAATGTTTTTTCATGTATTTGTTGGCCATTTGAATTCCTTCTCTTGAGAGATTTCTATTTAGTTCATTTTCCCATTTATTAATCAGGTTATTTTGAGGGTGATAATTTTTCTAAGTTCTTTATATGTCCTGAACATTAATACTTTGTTGGAAGAGTAACTAGCAAAGATTTTTCCCCCATACTATAGGTTCTTTATTCACACTCTTAATTGTTTCTTTTGCAGTGCAGTAAATTTTAATTTGATTCCATCCCATTTATTACTTCTTGGTATTATATCCTGAGCTTTAAGAGTCTGATTAAGGAAGTTGGTGCCTGTGCCAAAATGTTGTAGTTTTACCCTTGTGTTTTATTCTAGCAGTTTTAATTTTGGTAAATTTTATGTATCCAGAAATTTTTCTACTTCTTTCTATGTTTTCCAATTTATTGGAATACAACATTTCAAAATGGCCCCTAGTTATACTCTGGATTCCAGTGATTTCTGTTGTGATACTCCTTTTTCATCTGAATTTAACTAATTTGTGTCTTCTCTCTTGTTCTTTTCATTAATTTGGTTAGGAGTTTAGCAATAATTAATTTTTTCAAAGAATCAGTTCTTTGTTACATTGATCTTTTATACTGTTTTCTTTTTTAAAGAGAAAGACAGTGAGAGAGAGAGAGAGAGAGAATCAATTTTTATTGAGTTTTTCACATAAATTGTGTTGCTCCGACACTTACTTGTGTATGTGAGTGCTGGGGTTTGAACCCGTGTACTCACGCATGCTGGGCAAGCGCTGTAACCGCCAAGCCACTACTCCAGCCCTCTGTATTGTTTTCTTATTCTCTGTCACATTAATTTTGGCTGTGATCTTACTTATTTCTTTCTTTCTACAGGTTTTAGAATAGGATTATTCTTATTTTCCAGTACACTGAGGTGCATTATTATCGCGTTCCCTCTGCCCGCAGAGAAGACGCAACACGCGATTGGGTTGGGAGAACTTTTATTTGGTCGACCTTCTTCTTCCTCCTCTCTCTTCCCTTCTCCCGGGAAGTTACAGTCACACAGAAAAAAACCTTTTCTCAACCAATCACATTGCTATAATGAGGCATGCGCATTCAGGAATCACGCGCTGGGCATGCAAGCCCCTGACCAATGAGAATCACTTCCTCATTTACGCCAGACCGCACTGGCTCAGTGCCAGCCGCCATCTCAAGCAGCCTATCTCCAGGGCTGGGGTCCCGGACACCC
>PVKS010041792.1:0-15786 GCA_004027875.1 Aplodontia rufa
AAAGCCCCTCTTCTTTCCACTGCCTCAGTCAGTCGTGATTTCAATAACTTTGATTTTCCCATACTGTTCAAAATAATCTCATAGGTGATGTTCTTCCATATCTTCTTTAATGCCACCAGCAAAGATCTTTTTCACAGTTAAGATTCTTTGAGAATCTTCTCTTGAGACAGCTCCCTTTGGTTCCACAACTCTTCCATCCTCCCTGTGTGGTCTTGCATTCATGGCTGCATCCACTTCCTCCACAGTGGCATAAGTGACAAACTCAGAGCCCCTGGAGTGCTTGGTGTTTGGGTCCCTCATTACCACACAGTCCCTGAGTGTTCCCCATTGCTCAAAATGGCTTCTCAGACTCTCATCAGTTGTTTCAAAGCTCAGCCCTCCGATGAATAGCTTCTGCAGCTGTTCAGGCTCTTTAGGGGACTCTGATTTAGACATGATAGTGGTGGGAAGAGAGACACAATGATGCTTTCTTGGTGGCGTCCACAGGCTGAAAGCTGTTTTTTTTTTTTTTTAAGAGAGAATGGGAATATGTGTGAGAGAGAAAGAATCAACTTTATTTTTTCATCTGACCTTTGTTTCTCCAACACTCAGTTATATATGTGGTGCTGGGGTTTGAACCTGGGTCCTTGCACATGTCATGGGAGCACTCCAACCACTGAGCAACTGCTCCAGCCCCCACTCCCTCTTTCTTCTGACACTTAAAAAAGATGCATTATTAAAGTCATCTTTCAGTCCTTTTTCCCTTGATTTGTTGTAGCTAAGGATTTGTCAATTTTGTTAATCTTATTGGTGAACCAAGTTTTTGTTCCATTGATTTTTCTCCATCATTTTTCTATTCTGTTTCATTAATTTCCACTTGGATCTTTATTTTTTTCTTCCTTCTACTTGGTTTGGTGTTAGTTTGCTCTTATTTTTTTCTAATTTTTTAAGATAGAAGTCTAGTTTATTCCTTTGAGACATTTTATAACTATAATTTTACCCGTCAACACTGCTTTCTCAGTGTTTGTAAGTTTTGTTTTGTCTTTGGTGTGGGAATTAACGCCAGGTCATTGTGCATGTGAAGCACCTGCTCTGCCAGTGAGCCACACCCCAAGCCTGTTATGTTTTTTCTGCATGTTTGTTTTTGTTTCTAATCATCTCAGAGTATTTTCTAACTTCCATTATGGTTTCTTCTTTGACTCACAGGTTATATTTTTTGTGTTATTGATTTCTACTTTATTCCATTGTGTTTGGCATTGTACTTTGTATGATTTCATTACTTGTATGTCTCTCAAGATTCATCCAATGGCCCAACATGAGTTCTATCTTAGAGACTGTTCCATGTGTCCTTGAGAAAAATCTGTGTTCTGCCAGGCACAGTGATTCACGCCTGTAATCCCAGAGACTGGAGGCCGAGGCAGGAGGATCGTAAGTTCAAAACCAGCGTCAGCAACTTAGCAAGACCCTCAGTAACTTAGTGAGACCCTGTCTCAAAATAAATGAAAAAAATATTTTTAAAAGGTCTGGGGATGTAGCTCAGTGTTGAAGTACCCCTGCGTTCAGTCCCTGGTGCCACCCCCCAAAAAAGAAGGGGGAGTGTGAAGGGGAGAGGGGAGTAGGAGAGGAGATGGAGGAGGAGGAGGATCTGTGTTCTGCTGATGTTGGGTGGTAGTCTGCAGATAGCTGTTAGATCTCATTGCCTTAGAATGTTGTTCAAGTCCTGTTTTCTTGTTGATCTTCTTCCTAGTTGTATCCATTGTTGAAAATGTGGTATTGATGTCTCCTAATACTGTTGGAATTGTCTATTTTTTTTTTCCAGTTTGGTCAGTTTTTGCTTCATCTCACTGCATATATGTTTCTAATTCTTTTGGTGTATTTCTAATCTTTTTGGTATATTGACCTTTTATTATTAAAATGACCCTTTATGTCTCTTTTAACCATTTTTATCTTAAAGGGTATTTTATCTGACATTATCGTAACTATCCCAGGTGTCTTTGATTTCTGTTTTTGTGGTGTGTCTTTACAGACTTTTTTCATTTTTTGAAATTTTATTAGGGCTTTATGATTATACATAGTAGTTAGGTTCATCCCAAAAAATGGGTACGTGCTTGGAAATCAAATTTGGTTCCTGATCCCCCATTTTCCTTCCTGTCCTTCCTACCCTCTTCCCTTATCTTTCCTCTACTAGACTTCCTTTTGCTCATCTATTAATTTGTTACAGCCTTTTATTTAAAACTTCTTATCTTTGAATCTTAAGTGTGTCTTTTAGATAGACTATCTGCAGTAGACTGCAGATATTTAGATTTTTTAAAAAGTTCATTTTGTTAGTGTCTGGTTTTAATTGGAGTAGTCGAGCCAGTTATGAATGTAGTTAACTATTAATGTGAGAGTTGTTTGTTGGTTTGTTGTGTTTTTTTGACCATATTGTTTTTGATTCTCTGTCTCTCCATTACTGTTGCCTTTTTTGTTAAAATGATATTTTCTAGTATGTTTGAATTCTCTCCTGGTTTATTTGTTTCTTTTCTTTTTTTAGTGGGCGGATTGGGTACTAGGGGTAGAACCCGGGGCCTCACACACGCTTAATCAGCATTCTTCTACTGAGCTACACCCTCAGCCTTGTTTCTTTTGCTTTATTTCTTTGAGTTGGTCTTAGTAATTATCCTGGAAATTAAGGTTAACTACTCAATTTGTAAGAATCTAATTCAGATTATTCAATAGAATGTGCGTACTTTTCTTCTATATAAAGCTGCTCCCTTTCCTGTTCTTTGTGCTGTTGCTGCCGTGTTTTTGTACGCTGAATGACCTTTAACACAGATTTATAAACTTTGTTCTATGCAGTTGACTTATAAATCAGATAGGAGGTACAAAAGGTTACGAACAAAAAGTACTTGTACTATCCTTAATATTTACTTACATAGTTACCTTTATTAGTGCTGTTTATTTCTTAATGTGAATAAATGTATAATCTAGTATCTTGTTTGTTTGAGTGGTACTAGGGATTGAACTCAAGGCTTGGTGCATGTTAGGTAAGTGCTCTAACATTTGCCATTGAGCTACATCCTGTCCTTTTTGAAAAATTTTGTTAGGACAGGGTCTCAATATATTGCTGAACCTTGCTTTGAACTTGTGATCCTCCTGCCTTAGCTTCCCAAGCAGCTGGAACTTACAATCCTCCTGCCTCAGCCTCCCAAGTAGCTGGGGTTACAGATATGTGCCACTGCACATACTGATGAACTGTCTCAGTTTTTGCTTCTCTGTGAATGTCTTTATTTCTTCATTTTTGAAGAATAGTTTTACTGGTTATAAAATCCTTGCTTGGTAGTCTTTTTTGCACTCAACATGTTAAACATGTCATTCCACTGCCTTCCGCCTTCTGGTCACCAGGGTTTTGTGTGAGAAATCAGCTGTTAATCCTGTTGAGGATCCTGAGTGTGTAATGAGTCGTTTCTCTTTGTGTTTCTCGGACTGAATGATTTCAGTCAGTCCATCTTCACTGCGTGTTGATAGTTGCTGTTGAGTCCCTCTAGTGAAATTTTCATTTGTTACACTTTTCAGCCCCCCAATTTTTATTTGTTTCTCTTATAGCATTTCTATCTTTTGTGTTGCTATAAAGTAGTCCTCCTTTGTTTGCATTTTTGCTTCCTGTAGTTTTAGTTACCCACGGTCAGTTGTGGCCTGAAAAAATTAAATGGGAATTTCGGCAATAAATAGTTTATGAGTTTTAAACTGCATGTCATTCTGAGTACCACGATGAAATCTCACACCATCCAGTCCCATTCTGGACCATCCTACCCCATCAGACCCAGGACACAAAAATCCTTTGTCCAGCATATGCGTCCTAGATATGCTGCCTACCTATATATTTGTCTTGTTTATAAGATGGGCTGTTGCAGTGTGGCAGTGCTCATTTTACTTATTTATGTTCCCCAAATGCAAGAGTAGTAGTGATGCGGAAGAGTCAGCAGGCATACGACGTGGAAGGATAGATGAACTCTGATCCTGCGCGACAGTGCCGCAGTCCATGTAGGACTAACCATAGTACTAACAGGATTCTGTGTTGTCTGTGGTATCAGGCATCCCCTGGAGTCTGGAATATGTATCTTTTATTATTAAATCTTTTTTACTTTTTATTTGGTCAGACGTCATCCTTGTGTTTCCTTTGGTTCTTGGAATATATTTAAAATAGCTGCTTTAATGCCTTTGTTTCCTGAGTCTGAGTTCCCTCATAGTTTCTATTGATTGATTTCCTTCTCCCAGTGGTTTAAGGGCCATACTTTTTTGTTCCTTTCCATATCTTAGAATTTGAAATAACCAATAAATTCCATATTCTTTTTCATGTATGGCTTCTGAAGTCTGCGCTCCGTTAGTTTAGTGTCAGCTAATGATTGGGCTGAGATTTACTTAAACGCCTGGGATCAGTAAGTCTCCCAGTCTTTGCAAGAGGATTGTGTGTGTCTAGGACCATACCACAACACTCAGCCAGGCAGCAGACAACTCAGCCTTCATGTCTAGAAACTGCTTGCATGGATCCTCAAGGAGATTTAGGGTCCAGGGCCTAGGGCCTTCTAACGTCTTTCCTGAGCATGTGCATGGCCCTGGGCATGAATATGGCCTTCTAGATTCCCAGGGGCTGTCACTGAGCTTTTCAAAGCCCCATGGGCATCTCATTTCCTCATTTTTTTCTATTAAGCTTTTTGGTAGCTTCACTATAGGCCCTGGCTTGTCCACTGCCTCAGGCAGCCCTCAGATTAATCTATTATAATTATTTTTGACAAATGTTTCCAGGGATGGGGGTGGGTGCAAGACTTTGAACTGGGGAGCTCAGAGTCTGACCAAATAAAGACAGTGTTCCCAGGGCCGCTGGGCTGCAGGTTTCACACTAATGCCCTGTGGCTGGTGGGGGGAGGGGGAAAGAGTGAGAACAGGACACATTAAAACACTACAAAGCTCACCATTCTTGTAGAGGTTAAGTTGTTTTTCTTGAATAAATGCTCCCTCAGATGGCTACAAGCCTTTGGTTAATTTCCAGAATTCTGACAAAGTTGATTCTGATGATTTTTGCCCTTTTCTTGGTGCCATTTTGGAGGAGAGACTTTCTGGAGTTCCTTTCTTTGCTGTTTTGCTGATGACACTGGGCTAAAAAGACATGTTTGTTATACTTCCTCTTTTGTATGCAAACGATTTTTGCCGTCTGGTTTTGTATGTTTAACTCATATTCTTAAGATTTTCTTTTCAGGTGTGTTCTGAAATTGCACTGTGATCTGACCCCCGGTGCGTCTTTCCTTATGCATTGGGCTGACCTCTTTGGGTTATCCATTATTTCCTTGATGCTTTCCTTTCCACTGTTTCTTTTTTCTCTTTCTGGTTGTCATATTCAGAGGATGTGGGGCTCTTGAAATCATTTGCTGATTTTTCTTTTTTCTTTCTCCTGCTTTTTAATCTCTTAACTTTTCTATAAGATTTTCGTGACTTTAAATTCCTAGCCTTCCTGTTGAATTTTTATTTCCATTATCTTCTTATAAATGTCTAAGAACTTTCTGTTACTCATTTCCATCATGTTGTGTTCTAGTTTTCTTGTATGGTTCTGAGGATATTAGTTGTAGTTTTGTAAAAATAAATTTGCCTTTGCTCTCTGCACTGTCTCCTTTGAATTTCCTTTTGTCTGTTTATCTCTTGGTTGTTCATTAAAAAAGGTGAGACACAAATAAGTACATGGCAAATCTGTTTGCTCTAAAAGAAATGTGAACATGTGTGTCACATTTTTTTAACCCAGATGCTGTTTCTTTTTTTTTTGGTTAGTTGTGTCAGTTACTTGCCTGCTAAAGTTGACTTGGTTCAGAATAAATTCCGTATGTCAGCTTTGGTGCTTATGTTGTGTCATTGCTTGTCCCTTTTTGTACCTTTCCTTGCTTTTTGTTCGATGTGCGTCAGCCTGCTGGTCTGTGGCTGCCTCCTTTTGGTTGAGGTTGTTCATCACTGCATGGATCCAGGTTCACTGAGCTCTTAGGCACACAGCAGAGATTCTTTCTGAGCTGGTGGACAGAATTTGATTAGGGGCTCTGCTCATTTGATGTAAAGAATTATTCATAATCACCCAGCAATTCCACTTCTATGTATGCACCCCGAAGGATTGAAAACAGGTATTCAAGCAAAAGCTTTTTTATGAATGTTCATAATAGCACTTTTTGCAATAGTCAAAAGGTGGAAACAACCCAAATGTTCATCAGCTAAGAAATGGGTATAGGCTGAGGATGTAGCTCAGTGGTGGAGTGCTTGTCTAGCATGTGTAAGATTCTGGGTTTGATCCTTAGCACCCCCCAAAAAAAATAGAATAAAGAATAGGTGAACAAAATTGGGTGTAATGTCACACACCTATAAATCCCAACTGGGAGGCCGAGACAGGAGGATTCTGAGTATGAGGCCCACCTGGGGCAACCTAACCAGACTATCTCAAAATTTAAAAAGAGGTGGGGATGTGGTTGAGTACATGTTCAGCATGCATGAAGCTGAATTTGAACCCTAGTATCACATACACAAAAAGGGTAAACAAAATGTGGTATATCTATGTAATGGAATATCATTTGGCAGTAAAAAATAAAGTATTGATATATGCTATAAGATAGGTGGTAAGTGAAAGAAGCAGTGCAAAAGGCCACATATTATATGATCCATTTATATGAAATATCTAGCACAGGCCAGTAAGGATAGAAAATAGACTGGACTTTGGTCACAGGTGTAATGGGTTAAAGTTCTGGGATTTTTTTCTTCAGCTGATGAAAATAACCTAGTATTGACTGTGGTAACCGTTGCATTCTGTGAATATTTGTTAGGAGCCATTGAATTGTATATTTTAAATGAGTAAATTTAGTGGTAGATAAACTATATCTCAGTAACACTTTTTAAAATAAAATAGTAAGTATTGTTAGGGTCTTGAAGTGATAGTTCTGGAAACTGCTGTAGAAATCCTGCTTGTATTGGCTCTCCTCCACCCACTGCTCTTCCTCCTCACATCCAACGTCTTGTGAGTGCACTGCTACTGTAGTTTTCTCTGTATGTTAAATGATTACTGATTTTCTTCAGTAGAGCTTTCATCCCCATTACTTACCTTTGACTTTAAGAATTAAGGCTTTTTTTTTTTTTTTAAGAGAGGGAGAGAGTGTGTGTGAGAGAATCAGTTTTATTTATTTTTCAGATCCTCACACATGTCAGGCAAGTGCTCCAACCACTGAGCCACTGCACCAGCCCCAAGGTCTAGGTGTTGTTTTGTTTTCTATTTTTTTTTATAGCAACAGTCTGTTCAGATTGACATTATCCATCTTTTAGCCCTCTTGCTAAAAATCTGGTGAATGGGTTTTTGTTTTTTCTGTCATAATCCTAGCTACCCTTTCAGATTTTGCGTGTGGTCCATATTCAGTAAGTAACGTAAGTGTCGTAGTAGCCGCATGGCTTTTTTACTAAAATGTGAATGTCTTGATTCATTCATGCTGGTGATCTCACAGGCTTGACAGTGTAAAGCTGTTGGCTAAGCGACTGCAGGAACTCCACAGAGTGTACAGGGCTGGTGAATGCCCTGGCTTAAAGTTGTCATCAAGTCAGTGGTTCTTTGCTCTGGGCCAGAAAATCGTTAGCCCAGAGATTCCAGTGTTACCGGGAACAGGAAGTTAGAGACAGCAACTCTTGGTTAGATGACATTGAGAGGTGGTGGTTTTGTGCACTGAAGACAAAACTTTTGAAGTACTTGGCCAGTGTTTCTTCCTCAGCCTCCTGGTTCTCATTACTTACCTCTTTTGCTTGACAAAGTCTTCTGTTCACATTCTAGATATTTCTTCTCCAAGTTATTGTTATCTATTTATTTTTTTTTAATGGTACCAGGGATTGAACCCAGGGACACTCTGCCGCTGAGCTACATCCCCAACCATTTTCCCGTTTGATTTGGAGACAGGATCTGGCCTCACACTTGGAATCCTCCTGCCTCAGCCTGCTGAGTAGCTGGGATTGCAGGTGTGCACCTCTGTGCCTGGCTGGAATGTTCTGGCTTAGTTTGCCCCTTCCTCCACTTGAAAAATGCTGCTTGTTACAGTCCCCTGTCCTTAATGCTCAGGCAGCTGGAAATCACTTCTTATTTTGTACATGCCACATTGTTATAGTCTGTCTGACCAGAGGTGAGTTAAAGAAAAACAGGAAATATTTATTCAAGTCCACCTTTTCGTCTGTCTATCCTAATATATTGCTTACTTACTTAATATTTACAGAACACTCACGCTTCTTACTCATGTTACCAGAAAACATGCTGCAGAGCATTGGATTAAAGCTTGAATAAAACAGGTCAATGGACTTCCAAAAATATGCAGAGCTCTTTGCTAATCTTACTGAAATAAATCACTTTATAAGGCTTTAAATTCATAGCCAAGAACAGTTTTGAGCATAATGCTATAAACAAGTTCTTTGCTCTTTGTCGGCTTTTATACTATAATTAGTTTTAGATATATTCGAGGTAGATCTTTAAATGATATTTCAAGATAAATTTTTTAATTAAAGATTAAAATAGAGTTGGAAATGTAGCCCACATGTAAAGTGCTTGTCTAACCTGTGCGGGGCCTTGGGTTTGATCCCCAGCACCACAAAATGAAATAGGATTAAATTAAATTAAAATAGCTGTGTAATTTCAAAATAGCATATGCATAATGGAAAGATTTAAAAACAATATATAAACCCCAAACTATAAACCATTCGGGGGAACTTTATGTTATCTACATACATATGTTAAAACGTGTTTGTTTACATATGACAACCTCATTAACATGGTAGATAGAGAATCAATTCTGATTTTGTGACAAAGGAAAGTGGCTATAGTAGATTAGAATACAATAACTGAGAAAATAAGTCCATTTTAACTGTAAAAAAGAATAGTAAAAATAATGTGTAAATAAATTAATTCAATCTATGAAGTGATTGAGTTGAAAATGACATAAGAATAATAAAATGACAAATGTGCCCTACAGCTGAGACTCACTGGAAAGTTGTCCATTGTTCTGCTTTGTAAAACACTGCTTTTAGATGTGACCACAGTGAAGTGCTTCTGTTTTTTCTTCCTTAAAAAATGGAAAAAATGGAAATGATATTTTTTAAAAATAATAAAAAGAATCATTTTAAAAAATCAGAATTGGGGCGGGAGCTGTGGCTCAGCTGTTACAGTGCTTTTCTGGCATGTGTGAGGACCTGGGTTCGAACCCTGCCACCACATACACAACTAAGTGTCAGAGCAAAGAAAACCAGATGAAAAATTAAATAAAATAGATTTTCTCTAACTCTCTCACTTTCCCCTCTCTCTTTTAAAAATAAAAATCAGAATTGAAAACCCAAAAGAAGAAAATTAAATATTCCAAAGACAAAATATATGTCATTTTAGACCGTTTCTAGGATATAATTTTTACAAAATTTAGAATTATTACTACTACTTCCTAACTTGCTTAGTGCATAGTCTTCTCTCCTGCCAGTACAATTGGAACATTTAGATGGTTAAGTAGTATTCTATTTTAAAGTAGTCTTTACTTAACTAATCCCCTATTTAGGTTACTCTCCGGTCTTAGCTACTCAGAGCTGTGAAGGATGTTCCCACACTTTGCATACCTTTCTGTTTATTTTCTTAGGATGACTTTCTAGAAGTGGCATTGTTAGATTAAAGTGTGCTTGCCTTTTTAATTTTGATCCTAGTTCCTCTGCTGCCCACCGGGATTATCTTGTGCCCAGCTCTGTTACTGGACTTCAGGAAATATGCATAGTCACCGAGATGAATTATACATTGGAATGTCACATAGGAGAGGAGTTGTTAGCTGCCCTAGTGAGGGAGGTGTTTGTGTTTGCAACTTGGACGGTGTGGTATTCATTTCTCCCACCAGCAGTTAAACTGTGACACTGGGTCTGTTGTTACTTTGCTGTTGATGAGACTTGGTCACAGAGCATAATCTTTTCTTATCTTAGATGAGTGACCGAGGAGGTGGTGTTCCTTTGAGGAAAATTGACAGACTCTTCAACTACATGTATTCAACTGCACCGCGGCCTCGTGTGGAGACGTCCCGCGCAGCACCCCTGGTATGTGACCCAGTGATGAAGTCTGGTCTTGTGAATTGCCTTTCGCCTTCTCTGGCTGCTGGATAAACCAGTTAAGCAATGATGTAGGGTGCTCCACAGGGAAGAAGGGGAGCTCTTCACAAGCACCTTTCTCTAAATTTAAACAGCCTTCGGAATACTGATTTTTTTTTTTAATTGAGACTGACACAGGACAGATTATTGTTTTGAAGTTCTTGCAGCCAGGCTTGATGGTTATATATATAGTAGTAGATTTCTTGTGATAAACCATATTTTGATATACTATTTTTAATGTGAGAAATAAATTACTGGTTTTACTGGTGTTTGATCAACATAGATTTAACATTTAATGTTGATTTTTTTCCCTTAACTATCTGTAATTAGAAAAATCTCATTCTAGACCTTAGAAATAAGACTGAAATTCTTATCTGCTTAATCACCAGTGTGAAATAGGCTCAAACTATAATTATTTTAATGGTGTTTTAAGTGATCTTAGTGTAACCTATTTTCAGGTTTAATCAACTTTTAAATTGATTGCATCCTTATCCTTACTCCCCAGGCCCCCAGAAGAGCACTTTGCCAAATATTTGTCCTGTAACTCTGGAAGAACTGTGTTGTTTCAGCCTTTGAAACGTCTCTGGCATATATGCTGGCATTAGGCTACAGTGTGTAAGAAGGACCTATTTTAGAACCTTTCCTAGGAAATTACCAGAAGGACTTCATGCTGATAGTTTTACTTGTTACATAGCACACGTTCTGTGACTACAGTGGTAAAATAGTTTGCATCTTATCAACCTTTTAAAATGATCCTTTAGGAATGTGCTTTTCCAGTTGAGATGTGGCTCCCAAGAGTAGGCATCCATATGTCAGGGGCCAAATGATCAACATAGACATCTTAGGATTCTAACTTTAAGAAGGAAGTGGAGAAGGGAAATGCTGGAGTAGGCAGATGTTGGAGAATTTCTGTGGGGTGTGGCATAGTGAACAAGTCCAGACTCAGTATTTGAACTGTCTAATTCCTGACTGCACTAGAGCCCTGAAGTGTGACCTCGGGAATCATTTATTGAACTCTTAATATCCAGTCTTCCCAACTTGAAGAATGGAGTTACCATGAGGATTAAGTGAGTTAATCTTTGTAAAAATGCTTCCCATATTGCCTGGCACATAATAAATAACATGTGAGTATTTGTTTAAGATTTGTGTGAATTTTTAAGGAAATGGGAGGCTTGACATAGGACAGGCTTTCCTCTATGTCTTTGCGGCCTTGGACGGGGAAGACAGTTATTAGACTCTTGTGGAGTCTCCCTCCTGCTGCCTGGACCACTTTATAAGTGGACCCAGTCAGCAATGGCTGAGGAGCTGGAGAAAGACTGCCTGATACACCCAGGATTGGCCGTGTTCATCCACAGGATTATTGAGAGCTTCCTCATGGATGCCTGCTAGTGGGCATTTGAATGGACAGAGCATCTTCACACATCAGCCCATTCAGAGAGGAGCATCCACAGATCTGTCTGGCAGGCCACTGATAGTTAAAAATTTTGTTCTTCCTGAGTCCCTGACAAGCCAGACAACCTGCTGGCTTGCCACTGCCTATGCTGTTAGAATTGCTTTGAACCCTCTTTCAGGCCTTATACCTCTGAAGAGCTTGCAGTGAAGTGCAGTCCACTGTGACCTGGTGCAAGTAAGCTGTGTAGATCCCTCAGGGGCTAGGCCCGTACTGTTTTTTCTATTCTTTACTGTTCATAGGTGATAGCCCATGCATCCTCAGGTGTGGTCAAGGGAGAAGTAGTGATAAAGTGGGTCAGGTACCATGGAACTTGAGCCATCTGCTGCTGCCGTTTTCTTGGGGCCGCTTGTGGAACCAGTTAACGTATCAGTCAGGGTCCCAACAGCAAAGACATGTAGCTCACTCATTGTGATAATTGACAGAAGGATTATTTACAGAGACTGGATTCCTGAACTATCCTAACTCATGCTTATATGATTAGTCTCTTTTATTACAAAACTGTCACCACCCTGGATAAAAGGGCCTGAAAGATGACATTAGCAGAACCCAGAAGAGGAAAGAGTTGCAGAGCATTTGCTGACTCCCAAAGAGTGTTCTCCCAAGGCCCCTAACAGAAAAGGAACCAGGGGAATGAATACTCCCTGCTGGGTTCCTCAACCAGGACCCTCTGGAAGCAGAGGGCGTGGGAATCCATTGACATAATTTGTTTAGGTCAGCCTCCTAGGGCACAGAGAAGTAGTACATAAATTGGATAGTTGCTTTGGAGGGGCAAATAGCTCTAGTTAGAAATGTCAGCTAATTGTTGCTGGAAGGTAAAGCCAGAGCCTGCATTTGTTAACAGTACTCTGAGTCCACCCAGTCTCTTAACTAATGTGCTCTATGGAATGTCATTGAACATGTAAATTGGTAATAGAAACCATTTCTACCTGTATCCAGGTATTTGGGTTAGTAGGATTTTTTGGAGGCCAGTACAGATACTGGAAACAGAATGAACAAAGACACAGAAGTGAAACATTTAGAACTTAAGGAGATGTGGTTCTGCTGGACGGGAAAGTGGGAAGCACAACTCCTTAAGTTCCTTGAAAGCACTTGTCAGAAGCTTGCGTTTTTGTCTCTGAAACAGTGAGTGGGGATGGTAGAAAATGTTGATATGCCTTGAAGATTTCAAGTAAGGAAGTGGGCTGTCAGTGATTTAAGGAAGTAGACCTATTGCGATGATCTCCGGGTTTAGAACCCAGACTGGAAATTCATGGTGTGGAGTCATAGAATACCTATCTAGCAAGACTGCAACAAGGCCTTTTTACTCCTGCTCCTAAAAGGATAATGAGTCTTATATAGTATTGCCAAAAGCAGTTTTGGTGCCCTAGAGGAGGCTACCAAAGAAATGCAATATGCTTTTTCCAGTTCACCACAAGTCATTTTAGAGAAAGAAAGAACAGTTTTAAATAACCAGAGGGGTTCAGCTAATATACTATTCAACTAAGCTTCAGCTTAATTAATCATGATTAATACTTACATATTAACAGATCTGTCAGATGCACGCTCTGCTAGCCCGGGGTACTCAACGGTGTTTATCTTAATTAGAGAAGTATTTCAGCGTGTGGCTCTCTGAATAGAATTTTGTTTTTCTCATCAAACAGGCTGGTTTTGGTTATGGATTGCCCATCTCACGTCTTTATGCACAGTACTTTCAAGGAGACCTAAAGCTGTATTCCTTAGAGGGCTACGGGACAGATGCAGTTATTTACATTAAGGTAATAACTACAATTTTCTTGATTTAATATTTTTGATAATAAAAATAGGTACTGATCCTTAAATATAATAAATCTTACTTTACCTCATGCTGTTTAAATACAGGAAACATTTACATGGGATGTTGTTCATTCTGACAGTTGATGCCCTGGACTGTGGGGAAACAAGCATTCTTACCTGTCATGATCAGGACTGTGGTTGTTAATAGGAAAAAACACTGAGTTAAAGTAGGGAGTCATAAAGTTATAGATCACACAGTATTGATTTTATCTATCTTTTGACGCACTGCCAAGGCCTTTTCTTTGTACAGGGGTCTGCTGATTGGAGTGTCACATTGTGTTTCTTGAGTAGGCTATACTTTCAGTTCGTCATTTTAGTTTTTTTTTTTTTAAGAGAGGGGAAGAGAAAGAGAGAATCAACTTCATTTGTGTTTTCATCTGGATTTTGTTTTTCTGACACTTGGTTGTGTATGTGGTGCTAGGGTTTGAACCTGAATCCTTGTGTATGCCCGGCAAGCACTGTAACCACTGAGCCACTACTTCAGCCCCCATTTTAGTTTCTTTAAACAAAGAACCAGTTGCATGATCTTTTTGGAATTTTATGCAATCCTTTTTATATACCACCTGAGGAGCTGGACCAGTGGCTCAGTGGTCACGGCACTTGCCTGGCCTGCACAAGTACGAGGGTTCAAACCCCAGCACCAAGTACACAATAAAGTGTCTGAGCAACAAAAGCCACATGAAAAACTAAATAAAGCTGATTCTGTCTTTCTCTCCACACTGTCCCTCTCTCTTTAAAACAAAACAAAAAAAATCTGACCAAAAATTTTTATGTGACTTTCCTTCACTAGTCTTCCCAAAGCTTTTGTCTTGGTTTTCAAAGATAACCTCCCCTTTTGTTGTGCATTGTTTATGTAATACTTGATTAAATTTTATGATTACAATGACAGGTGTATTGGATATGACTCTTGGTAAGCATATTGCTTACCTGGGGGAATAGCAGCACTTAGCTTACTGGCCTCAGATGTTCATGTGCTTGTAGAGGGTTCAGTAGATTTTACTGGGGTGCAGAAGCACAGGGACCCATCACTAGTTAAAAAGCACTAGACATGGTGGCGAATGCCTGTAGTTCCAGCAACTTGGGAGAATGAGGCAGGAGGAGTCAAGGAAACCTCTGTGATTTAGTGAGGTCCTAAACAACTTAATGAGACCAGGTCTCAAAAAGGAAGAAGGACTGGAAATAAAGCTCAGTGGTAAAGTGCCCCTGGGTTCAATCCCCAGGACCAAAACAAAACAAACCAAAAAAAGCACTGGTTAAGCGGTAGTTTGTTGGTGCCTAATTATTTAGTGATGGTAGTTGCTTTTCATACCACTAGATGGCACCTATTTTATAGGAAATGCTGAAGGATTTATATGAGAAAAAGAAACATACAGGTAAAAGGATTTTTTTTGGAAAAAAGAAGATAGTAAATCTTACTGAATCATTAAAATCATCAATATCAAAGACGTTATTTTGGGGGCTGGAGCTGTGGCTCGGCAGTTACAGCGGTTGCCTGGCCTGCACAAGGACGTGGGTTCGAACCTCGGAACCACATATACGATAGAGTGTCAGAGCAACAAAAGCCATATGAGAAACTAAATAAAATTGATTCTTTCCCTCTCTCATTGTCCCTCTCTCTTTAAACAACAACAACAACAAAATTTCCTTATTTTGCGCTATCAGGCTGAAATTTCTAGGTCGTTATTTTCTGCATCTTAGGGAATGCCAGCACCCCTTCTGAAATTTTAAAAAATCCTAACTTGAAAAGAGCAAGGAATGCAGTTTATCTCAGGTTCCAGTTGTTTATAGGAAGCTAAAATAGAACAGTGAATTGATGGTAGTTACATACCCCAAACCTGAAATTAAGCATGATGTAGAAATCATGTGTGGTGTGATTGAAATTGACGAGTTTAATGGCAAAAGAAAACATAAGATCAAAGCTAGTACCAAGAATTGTTCATGCAGAAACCAAGATGCTTTAGACATAGTTTTATATTTATTGATAATATTATGATGGGTTTTTTAGTGTACAGTGACTACTGAAAAAATTATTTTTCTAGTTTTAAATAAAACAGATCTGATTAAATCAATGCACAAATATTAAGGTCTATATACCAATACTTTTGCATTTATAGTTAATCGACTTTTCCAAGTAGACAACTTCTGGTATGGCTTATGTTTTGTAAGAAGCATCCACTCTACTTGTGTAAAATTTGAATCCAGCAGCTTCCAGGCTGGCTTGGGGAACAACAAATATGGTCAATATGCACATGGATTGGTGCCACAGTTTTAGTAAAATGACACGTTACACTTCAAAATGCATGCATATGTAAAGCAAAGTATGTGGATGGTATTATGGTTAACAATAGAGTTTTGTTTAACATGTAGTCATTTTTTTCTGTTTTTTTTTTTTTTTTTTT
>PVKS010041793.1:0-15791 GCA_004027875.1 Aplodontia rufa
TAAAAGCCACATGAAAAACTAAATGAAACTGATTCTCTCTCTCTCTCTCTTTCTCACTGTCCCTCTCTCTTGAGAAAAAAAAAATTACTGGGAGATAAAAACGAAAGTGAAGGAAATGCTTTTTTTCAGAAATACAAAATCTGAAAGAATCCATCAAGAGCAGACATGCGGGGCTGGAGCGGTGGCTCCGTGGTTATGGCGCTTGCCTGGCATGCACAAGCTCGCTGGTTCAAACCCCAGCACCATGTGCACAACTAAGTGTCTGAGCAGCGAAGACCATGTGAAAAACTAAATAAAAATTGATTCTCTCTCTCTCTCACTGTCTTTCTCTCTTTTAAAAAAAAAAAAGAGCAGACATGCACAGCAGCAAATAAATGATAAAGAAGGCCCTTCAGGCAGGACGATGGCAGATGAAAACCTAGCTCTGCGTGTCAGGATGAAGAGCACTGGAAGCAGTAACTATATGGATTGACATACTTAAACATCTTAAAAAGAATTGATTATTTAAAATAAAAAATAAAGTGATGTATCATGAGGGCTGCAGTGGTGGCTAAGTGGTTACAGTCCTCGTCTGGCTTGTGCAAGCAAGGACCTGGGTTCAAACCCCAGCACCACATACATAACTAAGTGTTGAAGAAACACAGGCCAGATGAAAAAATGAATCAAAATGATTCTCTCTTCCTTTCTCTTTCACTCTTTCTCTTCCTCTCTTTTTTAAAGGAAAGACAGACAGACAGAAAGCTTCGATAGCTATATTAACATCAAGGTAGAATTACAGAGCAGAGAATTATTCAAGTCATAGTGTCATGTCACAATAACAAAGAGGTCACATAAAAAGATATATATTCTATACATTTATGCACCTCATAATACAACATAAACCGTGATAAAGTACATTTTACTTTCAAATGATCAGCATGATAGGAAGTTTGCACAGTCCACTAGAGCAGGCTATAAGTGTGTTGTTCCAAGACTTTGACTTTCAGGTCTTGCTGGTTTTGTCTGCCACTTGAGATATCACTCAGTTTTGAGCACCATGAGTCAGTACTTCTGCATGTTAAAAAGGGTGATATTTTGACATTTTGGGAGATTGTCTTCACAGATATTTTTATGAGAAAATACAAATAAGAGAGAACAGAGTCTGAATTTGTTTTAACTGCAAATACTAGTTATTGATCGAGGAAAATCATTAAAGTTCTATTGTCTAGTTCATACAATATTCAGAGTAATGTGCTGCTACTATATTGACCAAGTGTAAAGAGCTTCCTTTTAGGTGACATGATAGCAGCAGAACCATTAAATACAGTACCTTCATGAGTCATTTGATATTGATTTTTGATCCTCACTTCCTGAGATTTTTTTAAAACTGTAATGCAATGACCTGGTATTTCTACATCCAATGTTATGATACAGAGAAAGTATTGAGAAAGTATCCCAAAGTCCTTCCATTTTTAGCCAGAAGACTATGTAACTGAGGGAGGTATGTGAGGTCTTAAGTATGAAGGGTAACACAATGCTTTTTTTTTTTTTTTAATGAGACAGAGAGAGAGAATCAATTTTATTTAGTTTTTCATGTGACTTTCATGGCTCCAACACTTCATTGTGTACGTGGTGCTGGGGTTTGAACCCACATCATCACGCATGCCAGGCAAGTGCCGTAACCGCTGAGCCACCGCTCCAGCCCCAAATACAGTGTTTTGATATTACATTTTCTGTTCCTTTTGGATTTACAAGACAAAAGTTACAAAAAGTTAAAGGTTTAGATTAGTCCATAACCATTATCTGGCTATTTGAACATCTTTTAATTTGCCCATTGATTTTGATTATATTATCAATTCAGAAATTTCAGTGATGCTCTGAAGTTTAAGAAGATTAGCCAATGCTTTTAAGGTAATTGGTTATTTATTTTCCTATCCCAACATTTGTTGTCATTAATCAAAAAGCTTTTTAATGATTTTCAAAGACAGTTGATTTTCAAAAAAGACTTTTTATATATTGCATTTCTTATCCTAGGAAAATGGAAGAATTCTCCTTATATAAATAGGCATGATATAAGGCTCACATCCATACAACTCTGTTTAGCTTCATGTCAGTATCAATTACACTTCACTGGCCTGTTTTATTAGATGCTTCAAATTAACTGGTAACTTTATCTGTTCAAACTATCCATGACTAGAATTTGATTCTTCCCATGAGTACCTTCGTGGTTGGTTGAAAGGAAGCTACTCACTAGGAGGTTTGAAAGATACTAGGTGGCCAGTTAGTTTGTTTAATGAAGAGTTTTTCCTTTGCTGATGGTTTAACTAGTGTTTGCCTTGTATATAGGTTGCATGACCTGACTGAGATTTCAGAAGGATAAGAGAGAGATTGGAGACAGAATGCCTGTTAGACGGACTGAGAATAAAGATGTCCAGTGCGAGGCAGAGCTGGAGGAGTGAAAGCTACTGTGTGGAGATGTGATATGAGAGCTGAGATGATTAGTATGGACGTAGAGAATTTT
This sequence comes from Aplodontia rufa, assembly GCA_004027875.1. NCBI lineage: Eukaryota > Metazoa > Chordata > Mammalia > Rodentia > Aplodontiidae > Aplodontia > Aplodontia rufa. Next base: position 2,501 of record PVKS010041793.1, read on the forward strand.
GCTACATGATGTGCAATATAATCCTCTTCCTCTAGAATACTAGCAAAGGTATGCATCAGACAACTTGAAGGGAGAAATGTGCAGAGATTGGCCTCAGGAAAAAAGGTGACCCAAGGGACTCAGTGACAGTCAGACTACTCTTGGAAGGAGCATTCCCTAAACAAATGGAGAAAAAGTTGTCCCCATTTTGTTTTACTCTTTTTTTAAAAAAATTTTTAATTAAGGAATTAGGTTGCTGTACAATCATAAATGCATATAAAGTAACAATATGATATGCATGCGTTCTTAAACCAGAATTGCTCCCATATTACCCACACCCCAGTCTCTTGATTCTTCTATATTTTGCTCCTGCAAATGATATAAATGCTTAGATAGTGAATTTTCCAGAATTAAATGATTGCATAAGTATTATTGGATTCTCAGGGGGGTAAAGAGTGTGCTACAATGTTGATTGTCTCCCTAGATCCCTCTTCCCTTCCTGTCTCCCTCCCTCTCCTCTCCTCTCTTCTGTTCCCTCCTTGCTTTTGCTCTTTCACTTTCCTTTGGCTTCTAGGATGGAAGAATCTGTAGGTAACATGGACAAAAGTGAAATGAGATGTGGCTGACCTCTTTGGAGAGGAAATGTTGAATAATTTTCCAGGAGTGTTAAAAAACAAGGACTTTTTTCTTACTCTCCCTGTGCTGCTCACAGAAACATAATAACTGAAGTGTTTTAATAACAAGTTTCCATCTCAAGGCCATCAATAGCTCATCATACACATATGTGACTCCAACAATACCAATGAGATGGCTTTTTCAAACCACAGCACAACTGATGGGGAACAGGGAGTGCTTGGAAAACTTAAGAGGGAGCAGGATGACTTGCACGTTGTTTCAATACAATGAACACGTTTGGGCATTTTAATAAAACCTGCTATAGAGAAGCAAGCTAGTTTTATATCTTTTGGTTAAAAAAAAAAAGTCAGTTCAAATCCAGTTCTGCGTGAGATGAGGTTTTTGAGAAAGTGAAGTGTGGTAACTGAGATGGGTTAAAGCTGTAATGGACAGAATTCAGCACGGATCTAGTCAGTAGACAGGAGAAATTTAAATATTCTAGCTAGTACATTGAAAGCTTCTCTTCTTTGGACACAGACTGTATATTTCAGTCATATTCACATTTCCCCAAGATCAAATGTATGTTATGTGTTTAATTTGAGCACTAGATAGATTTAAATTAAATGAAAGAGTTCCAGGTATTCATGGGAGACAGAAATTGGTTTTGCTACTTTTATCAATGAGAATAGGTGTAGAAATTTCCATCTTAGCCCCATATCTTACTTAAATTGTACAGTAAATTACTATATTATGTTCTTTCCTACTTCCTCCTTTCTATAAAAAATGTTCCTCTAGTTACATCCCTTCATCAAAATGTCAGACCCTTACTTATTCAGCTATTTGGGAGGGGGATATATATTGTATCACGATCCCAAATTATTTTTACTAGAATTACATTTCTATCATACCACATAGATTTTATATGACAGTTCAAAAAAGAAATACTTTGAAATATGTGGTGGATATAGAGAAAAGAAATATCATCCCTCCTAAAATCCATGGATTTTCTTCAAATCTGTGCCCTACTTTCCTTTCTTACAATTCTACAAGATTATCTTTTCTTTTCATTTTCTTTTCACTCATTAATCCTCAAGAGTCCAGGTTGCTTTCCTGTAACTTTACTAAAGCTTTTCTTGTCAGAGCCATGGCTTATCTCCATGTGGTCATTAAGCTATATAGTAAACACATTTATAGCCACATCTGTTCAACCTCTCACACTGCTGGCTACCGTAGCTACCCCTTTCCTTTCTCCTTCCTCCCATCCACCTTTTTAAAAACCCCTTAAATATACAACATATAATTATTTAACATATCATAACAACTAGTTTCTTCAGTTGTCAGATTTAACATATAAAATAAAAAAAATTCAGTCAAATTTGCATTTCAGGTATACAATAAATTTAAAGTATAAGTATGTTCTCAAAATCACATGGACCATAATCATTTTAAGGACTTTATTTTTATCTGAAATCAAATTTAGCTGGGTTGTCTATATTTTATCTGGTAATACGTACCACCATGTCCAAATGCCGTTCCTTTATTATCCCAAGAAGCAATAATTTCTAAATTCCAGAAGCTCTTTCTTCTGGTAGTCAGCCTCATATTTCCAAGCACTATAAAATTATCTTGAGTTTTAGCATCTGCTTCTGAAAGAGAAGAATTATTTCTTTTGCCCTACACTTTATCTCTTTCCCATTTTCACCTCCCACTTTCTGCCTTCTGTGCCTGCCTTACTGAATGGACAAGGTTGGTAGCATTTGCCATTTGTTCTGTTACAATAGTTAGACCTATAATTTGATTCTAAAAATTGCAAATTAATCAAGTGCTTACATTATTGTAATTTTGGAAATATTGTTCACTGAAGAGACAATAGATCTATTGTGAATATTTTTCTTTTATACTTCACCAAAAGTTTTTTTTTTTAAAGAGAGAGGGACAATGAGAGAGAGAGAGAAAGAGAGACTCAATTTTAGTTAGTTTTTCATGTGGGTTTTGTTGTTTGATGCTTCTTTGTGTACATGGTGCTGGAGTTCAAATCTGGTCCTAGTGCACACCAGGCAAGCACTGTAACTGCTGAGCCACTGCTCCAGTCCCCAATGTTAGGCTGGCTGGGGGTATGGTTTCAGTCAAGAGAGAAGGCCATGCTGGCTGGCTAAGGGGCAGGGCAAAGGGTAGCTTGCCCTCGAAAAGAACAGCTAATCAAGACACTGGCAGACAAGCTCCAATGGATTGATGGATCTGCCAGCCAATCTCTGAAAGACCAACCCCATCATTAATTCCTTCCATTTAACCAATAAAACCAGCTGCCTGGTGAAGGTCCAGCACCATTTTCCCTGCGTGCCAATCCTCCTGCACACCATTTCCCCTGCCAGCTTTCACTTCCCATGCCTACCCTCATTATGGCAGTGCAGGTAAAATTGGCTCCAGAGCAACAAATCCCCATAAATATCTCTGCCTGAATTTACACCTGTACCAATCATTATTCTTTTTTTCTATTTTTTACACCCAAAAGCTGTTTCTTAAAGTTTATTTGCAATGCAGAATCTGACATTATATCTTTGCTATTTTTCATGTTTTGTTACATTAATATCTATTGATCTATCTCATATTTTGAGTAGTTTTTTCTTATGGATGATTTAGTAACATTGTGCATTGGTTACTTGGAAAATATTGGTTCAATGTGCAATAAAGATCTTTGGAACATTAATATCAAAAGATAATATTTGTTACTATTATCACTAATCTCATCAGAAAAGTCTTTAAGTAGTGGGAATGTGTCAGGTTCATAGTGGTGAAAATAAATTCCAAATTCTAATTTCTGCTTTAGAGTTTGCGATTTATCATTACAAAAAATATGTCAGTTGTTTTCACTGAAGCAACAAGCTCTTTTAATTCATTTTAGGAAATGTTTGTTAAAACTCCAAGGTCGAATAACTATAATGTATTCAATAACAAAAGCAGCTTCAGTCAGCTCACAGCTCAAACAATTGCGCAATTGCTCATCTCCAAGAATGCCTATTAGTGTAAACAGAGGATTCTGCACACATTTGCTTTGACATCAAATATTAAGAAGATGTATTCAAGGGTCAAGATTAATAAAATCAGTATTTTTTTTACTGTGTCAGCAATGATAGTCTTAAATGAAATGTGTCATTCAGTTTTTTTAAACACAGTGCATGATCGAAACGAATTCTTTGCCTTGAGGTAATGCTTGGTGGTACCCCACACTGATTTAGGTTAGAGTGTTAGCGATTGTAACCATCAGTACATATGAGTTGTCAGTACGTAATGTGGTGTTGGAAAATGCCATATTATTATTCTGAAAGTAGTCTTGATCACTGAGGTGCATGTTAGGAATAGACATTATTTATATTTGGAAATCGCTAGATGGTGGAGAATGTAGGCCTCCAGTTTCTGTAGAGGAATCTTTTGTGGGGTGTGTGCCAGAAATTCAGAAGGCAAGGATGAGTAGGAAGAAAAAGCAGCCCTGTTTCATCCCTGAGTCTTATTTCTGTTCTCTCACATCTGGCATATCCCAGGCTGCTCCAGGCTTCTACAGTGCAGGCTGGGGCTCCCCTGAAGTCTCTTTGCCCTCTGTGTTCTCTGAGCTGTGGCTTCCTCTCTCTCAGCCACTTCCATCTTTTTTCCATCCTCCCCGAAATCATTGACACAAAGCCACTGACCTTGGCTCATCTTCCGGTAACTTTCTTGCTGTGGGTTTTATGTCTTTTGAAATTTTTTGTTTGCCATCATTTCCTATAGCCTTGGTATAGAAAGCAGGGAGATATGTGAGCCCATTATTTCGTATTCTCAGCCAGCAATTCTCTCCCCACCCCACTTTGGCTTCTCTGATAAGCCTTTCTCCAGTTTTCCTCTTTCTGTGTTGACTCTTGTGTGGCTCTTTCTTCCGTACTGACAGGAGTTTCTCCCTTCTCTGTACTCCTTTGCTGGGCAATTCTATCCTCTATATTGTCTCAAACTGTTGATCAACATCCTGACAGTTCCTTACTTCCTATTTCTCTTTCCCTCTTTTCCTTTTTTTTTTTTTAAAGAGAGAAGGACAGTGAGAGAGAGAAAGTCAGTTTTTTTTGAGTTTTTTTTTTTTTTTCACATGGCTTTCGTTGCTCTGAGACTTCATTGTGTACGTGGTGCTGGGGTTTGAACCTGCGTACTCACGCATGCCAGGTAAGCGCTGTAACCGCTGAGCCACCGCTCCAGCCCTCCTATTTCTCTTTCTGACCTATTTCTGGACTTGAGGCTATCCAGTTGCCTACTTGAAACCTCCACGCCAGTGTTTCACAGATACTTCAAGTGCCCATTGCCAGCATCCCCCTCCAATCTACCTTCCCCATGCAGAATCTCAGCTCCTGTCTGTGGGGTCTTTCACAGCCTGTTTCCTCTTGCAGAACGCTATTTTCATACCTAGTTGCATGACTTCTCATGCTTCTCATCCTTTGCCCTCAGTTTGCAGGTTTGCCCCTGAGAGATGCCTTCCACCATCTCCCTGCATAAATAATACATGTCATTCTGTCCCAGCACTCTATTATTACTCTTAATAGAAGTTTTCAATTTTTTGAAAGGCTTCATTATGTTTATTTTCCTCTCTCTTTCTCATTGAATAGTGAGACGCAGCACAAGTGGAGACAGTACCATTGCATTTACCACTGTTGCTTCAACAATGGATCAATGTGGTTTAAAATGAACACTGAAACCTCCAAAATTATTTGTAAGCAGGTGAAATTGCCTTAAATTGGTCTAAAAAAGTACGGTAACCATTTATTTCATTGCTAAATTTTTAAAGCCTAATTGATAGCAAAAATCATAGTTCAATTAAAACCTACAAGTTTTATTTGTCAATTATACCTCCATAAAGTTGGCAAAAAAAAATTAAAGGTAGGAAAAACCCCTTACAGCTCTGATGCTGACAAGCACAGTTTAGTCTAGAAAATAACACAGCAGACAGACACAGAAGGGCCAGAACCTTCCACAGACTTAGCACACCAAAATGAAAGTTTCTCTGAATCTTTTACTTTTATCCTTACTTGACCCATCTTTATGAAATTAACATGGTTGGTTTAATAAGGGCCACAAATATTCAGCTCAAAATGAATTATGAATTGTAATACTATCTGAGAACACAAGAATAATAGAAGCAAGACTTTCCTGCTAAGCCCAGACAGCTTTCTATATTTCACTCCTGAAACCTGCCAAATAAAATGTCACCAAATAGATAAGATGGATCAGGAAGATCTCACCAACGCGAGCAGCTACATTCATCAGGTGTATGTCATTTGTCCTGGTACAGATTTGTGGCTTTATTGCCAAGACCCACTTCCTCAAGAAAAAAACAGAGACAAAATGGGTTATGCAGAGAACTAAGACTGAAGACCGGAGAGCCAACAGGGTAAGCAAGGTATTCGTGACCATGGATGTGGTGCTTTGCCCAACCTAGTCTTCATCAAAACAGCCTTTTCTCAACTTTTGGTACTAGAAATAATTCCTGGGGGCAGCAGTACACATGCTGTTAGCTAATACATAAATGGTATAATTCTTGATTTTAATGGAAAAAATCTTAGAAATTGTCATTTTACACAATTTTGGAATTAAAATGCATATTTGCTGTAGTAATAAAAGCTGTTTATGTATAACAATAAGATGTTGTCTTATGACATCCAAGAGAAACCAGCTGTTAGGGGAAAGCGTCTGCCTTTGTCCCCACGTCTTGTGAAGCACTCAGGCTGCTTCTCTCTTGTGGGGATGTTGTTCCCAGGAAATCTGACTTGTAATGCTTTCCTGTGGTCTCAGGGGAGGTATAAACGAAAACAGGAGGTGCCGGGTGGAAGATGCTGGATGGCATCAATGGTTGCCTGGAGAGGGGAGTGTGTACAGAACCCCAGGTGGGGAGGAAGTGGCACTAATTAATTGGATCTGACTGTACGCCTCCTTGGCCTCCAGAACCCAGGATGACACCTGCCTCCCTCAGTGTGTGCTGGCTAAGTTTAAAAATGCTTTCTTATGCTTGAGGCTGAAGAAGTTTCAGCTTTGAAATCAGACCACCTAGATTCAAATACCTACCACCTCTGCCTCTTTCTGACTGTGTAATTTTAATAAGTTATTTAGCCTCTTTAAATATTCTCATGTAAAAATTCACACAAAATTGGAAACTTTCTGTTTGTCACAATCTCCACAGGGTCCTACAGGTGGACCCCCTGAGGCAAGGGTCAGGGTACTGAGAAACATAGGGTTTAGTTTTAGGTGTTAAGAACTTTTCAAAAACATAACATGAATTATTAATTGCAAGAGGGCAGTAAAGAGTTCAGAACATGTCACTCAAAATACGCCACTTCGGCACAGTAATTATTTTGCGCTAAAGGAAATTGAGAACCAGCCAACACAGGAAAAGACCTTAACTTCCCTCTCAGCTACCTACTTATACAAAGGAATATGTTTTTATAAAGGAAATTTTCGTTAGTAAAATATCTGTAGAAGGAAGAGAGCTGCTCAGAGATGTTTTCTGAGGGAGAAAATTCTGGGGAGAATTTTACCTGCATAGCGAGGCAAATTTTATTCACTATGCATTTCCTCTCCCTTTCCATAATTTGCCATCCCCTCATCACCCGCAGTTCCTCCTCTGTACTCCTTCCTAGCTCCCTAGTGCAGGGTGAGGTATGTCTTCATCATCTGGTTGTCCCCCGGAGTCTTGTGTATTTCTGTGTTCCCAGGTGTATCCATGTAATTAAAACTCCTCTTCGGTTAATTTTCCTAATGTCAATTTAATTCTCAGAACAGATAGCCTAAAAGAATAGAAGAAAGCATGGTTCCTTCCCTAGATAACATTGACAATTCTGTAAAAGCTAGTTCACCACGATCCCAGCCTTTCTTCCAATAATATGATCATCACAGAGAGAAATATTTTAGTGAGTTTTGACAAGTTTCTGATAGCAAAAGCAAAACATCTCTGAGAATACTGTAGTTGCCAAAATCTTCTATTTGAAACCCAGTTGTGAGGGTACTGATGCGAGCATTAGTAACCTGGCACGTGGGCCAGTTATGAGACACAGACCAGTTTTTATTGTCAGCGTGATCAATTGCCATCCCTCCTCTCTCTTTCCTTTACCCCAGGAGCAAAGATGCCTCTCTGAGGAGCTATCACTAGACAGCAGAGGCAGCGACTGTCACCAGCCCCATGTTGGCAGTTAGGTTTATGCACCTTTGGGAGAAGATCTTGGCATGCCAGTTTTCAGATTGCCAACCTCTGCAGCAAAGCACAATAAAGCTACGTGGCATTTCAGTCACATTTGCTGTTTGACTCTCCATATTTTTCTTTACCTTAGGTCAATGGTAACCAGGTCTAATTTTATTCTTGATTAACCAGAAACACCAGATTGCAGGGTTTTTTGGCAAAAATGAAGACCTATGAAGGTATTTAATCATATACATAACATTTAAATAGGGACATGGAAAGAATGTAAAGAAGGCTAATTCTCAATAGTCTTTTGGAATATGCTTTATGAATTTTTAACCACAAGAGGGCAGGAATTTGTCTTTATGACTCAGCTGAAGGATGGTTCTTCATAACCCTCTGGTTTCATTTGAAGTTCAGTAAAAAGAACATTATCTACTAAATCATCAAAATCACTGGCTGTAACACCTTGGGTTTCCTTTGGAGACTTGGTTCTGGCATATAAATCTGTAACAAGCCTCAGAACCATGGTGAGAACCAACAGACAATAATCCCTCACCCCCTCACACAAAACTGACAAGGAGAGAGCTCTTCCCTGGGCTGATTGATTTCTGAGGAATTAAACAGAAAAATCCTGGCAAACAAATTTCCGCAACCACAATGATCTGCCAAAGTGTCTACGACATTGCCCTGTTCTGTGAGACATAGCATACCTGTGGACCATGTCACAGAAGAGACTGAGTACTTGCACCTAAGAGGTTTGTAGCCCCAAGAGTAACCATGTAGTATTAAATCCATGTGGAAAACAGAACACGTAATGAACCAAGTAAGATGAGAAATTAAGATGTCATCAGCCTTATTCCTTCAGTAATCAATCTTACTCCCACTTTTCTCCTTGATCTTCAGAAAGAGCAAAGCTATACAAGAAATCACACAAGGTTAATACCTAGGGAACTTGAGCTCTACTTCCAGCTCTACTGTTCAGAGCAGGAATAAATGTGGACCAACAACACAAAGATTTATTTATGTATTTACGTATATACATATGCATTTATTTGCACATTCTAGAGATGGAATCCAGGGACAAGGCACCACTTGGCTACATCCCCATTCTTTTTAGTTTTTTAAATTTTTGAGATAGGGTCCTGGTAGGTTGCCAATGCTGTCCTCAAACTTGTGTCTCCTCCTGCCTCAGCCTCCCAAGTAGCTAGGATTAATCATTTGCCACCATGCCTGGATGACACATGGTTTTTTGTTTTTTAAAAACTGTATTTGAAAAATAAGATTCTCCATAAGTTTATACCTGCTTGTAGTGTAGTGGCAGAAAATGCATATTTGGTCTCATTTTGAGGAGCCACTGCTACTTCTCTGTGATTGAATTATAGCCTCTGTTGATTAGTGAATCTAGAATACAGGAAACCACACTCTAGTGTTGGATTCATCCTGATCATGCTGTCTGGGAAATAAACAGCTTTGGCATAGGGAATGTACCCAAGGCTGGGAGGCACTTCCTCCACCTTGCAGAGCCACAACACGTGGCCATTCCCATACAGGAAGTGTGTGTGCCCCAGGGTGCTGTGAACAAGCATGGCACTGATCTCCATCCAGCTAGATGGTCAAAGCCCTGGTCTCTTCAATCTCATACTAAAGCCTCTCTTCTCAAATTGATCCAGTTCTTCTTTCCCCCAATTTTGGAGCCCTGTCACCTTGCAAATTGTTTGCTGCCATTGTTTTCATGAGCTGATGCCTTCAAATAAAAGTTGAGGCTGAGTTTACCTGCTGGTTACCTGGCAACTTCTGCTTTTAGCCCATAAGACAAGAGTCTGTTAGACATGGGAACAAAAGGCAAGGCTGCCTTTTCAGTGTGGAGAAGGGAAATGTATCAGCCATCGTGAGAATGAAACACGCACTGAATCGTCCATACACTGTCCTGGCCCACATCAGTGTGGGTAGCACAAGCAGCTAACCCATCTTTCTCCTGCTCCACATACCAGTTTTATATCTATAAAAAGGTGGACCAAAGAAACCCATGGCTTTGTAGTGGAGAATTCCAGCTATTCTCAGACGTTCTTGGTTTCTTTCTTGATAGTAGTATTGCTGATTTAGTTGAACCTCTGGGCAACTATAATAGGCTAGATTTTTTTTCAGCTAAATGCAGCATTGTGACCAAGTGCCGGCCATTGAGAGGTAATCAGAATTATATGTGAATTATATATATGTAAAATGTCCTCAAGGTGAAGGGTCACGTCCTTCTCTGACTTTCCTCGTTATTGCTCCTCGGAGCACATTTAAAGTGCCTGAGGCTCTGGCAAAGAACCAAGGTATGAAATGAACAGTGCATGTTGAGTATTGAAAAGATGTAGTCCCTGATGACATCCCAACCAATCCTGTACTGCCACAGCCTACCTTCAGACTTCTCCACCCAAGAAATTATCTCCTCTCTTCAAAAAGTAGCTAGCATTTTAAGCTATCCCAGCTGATATTCCTCAATGTAAATGAGAGATTAATAGATTTTATTTTTACAGAAGAATTCACAATTCCAGAGAGAAATATAGCAATCCCATAATACCAAAAAGAACTTATAGGTTTAGAATTGTCCCTGGTGCTTTTGATAGTAACATATGTGTGTATGTATTTAGTAATGTTTGTGGACAGGGAGCTGGCCTCAGCCTCTAGGACACAGCCATAGGTTGAGCCCTGCATATGCACATGCACAAGTGACCAAGGAGCCTCCTTGGTCAAACTTGTTCCAAACAAAGTCAGGTACAGAAGCTTGGTGTGGTCACTGGGCTAGAAGGTTGAATCCGGGATATTGAAAATATAAAACTCAGTTTCTTTGCAGACTCTTACTTGGTTTCGAACAAAGTAAGAAGAGTCTGAAAGTTAAAAATGGAAATAATTATGTTCTTTAAAATATTTGGTGAGGTTGAGTTCTCTTTTCTTACGCAGCTTTGGGGCCTGCGCAGTATACATGGGTATCAAGAGAGGGCAGTGCTGGTCATGGTGAGGTGGTGGAGAGCATCAGGATCTGCAGGGGGACTGTGTGCTGATAGACTGGTGGCAGTATTTACCCTCATGTATGAGGAAAACGTTCAAAGCAGCAGGAGCCTGTGCCAGTGCTTGGAGGTTTTCCAGTGGCACAAGGAGCAAGGGAAGGTGGCCACAGCTGCCCTTTGACCAACAACCTGGACAACAGGACCAGGCATCTTCAGCAGCAGATAATGGCAGAAATGGAAGGAGAGGACAGGAGAAACATGGAGGATGCTAGCCACATGGATGCTGTGAGGACTTCATCCACGTGAATGCTGTGAGGACTTCTTATTTTGAAACATTTCAAACATTTCTTAAGACCCCTTGACAATAGCTGAGGATGGAATAGAACATTTTTCAAAAAATTTGAAGTCTTGTCATAATAAGTGGGGGTCAGAGATAAAGAAATAGTTTATAATTATTAACATGACCTCTTTTTACCTGGAGGTTCATGTGGACTGGGGAAACTGGTTAAATTTTCTTTAAGTATCTTTACAGATGATAATTATGATTTTTCACTGTGCAATGACCATTTTACCAATATGTGGACTTGTTTTTTTTTTTCAACAATCACCTAAAGGATCTTTAAATTGATAATAGAAACTTGCCTTCAAGAAACTATCATATCTATAGACTGTATAGTAGGGGATAAGTAGGTGATGGTACTGACATAGCATTCTATTAGGGATACAGGGACAACATTCCAAGGGCAAAAAATGTTTGTATTTAAAAGTAACAAAAATAAAGTGTATACGTCCAGTCAATAAAACACTGGAAAATAAAGATTCTAAATCCAGCTTAAAAATAAGACCCTGAATCCTATCTTCTGTAGGAACTTCAAATAAACTGATGCTTAATAATTCTCTAGTTATCTTACAAGGTACAGTGAAGTCATACACCAATCTATTCACTCATACATTAATTACAATAAATTTTACTTGATAATTTACTATATTGTAGGAGCTGAGATATGTAACATACAGAGGTGGAAAAAAATTTAAAGCTCGACAAAATATAATGCTTCTGCTTGAAGAATTCAAAGCCTATGGGAGAAGTTGGGAGAAAGATAGACACACTTAAATAAATCATTATAATAGAATATGATAAATGAGTTTAAGCAATTATATGGATATAGAAGTCCCCTGGGAAACATGTGATGTGGGGATATGTGGTCTTTGAGTTTGGTCTCTGGAAGGATAGATGGGTTTGTTACCTTTCACCAGAGATCACGCTTTTCGTGGCCAACACCCCGATAACAAAGAATAGAATAACAAGAGGAAAGCTTAGCGAGTTTACTTAATCAAAAATTTTCGTGACATGGGAGATTTCAGAAGTGAAGATCCAAAGACCTGGGGAAAATTGTCTATTTTTATACTTAGGATGAATGAAAAATGGACAACTATGTAGAAATGTGGTTGCACAAAAGGGTACTGAGCAGAGTTAAGGGGACACGAAGCTCAGTAAGTTCTCTCTGTTCTGATTCTCCTAGTATTTTCTATGCAACATTCCTTCCTCCTGGCTATGAAGCAGGACCCCTCTGGCGTGAGGGTCTTCAGGAGAGAAATAACAAGTGAGAGAGTCACCTCTCTAGGTTTTATAGCTTGCTTTTGTAGGAAAGAGTTTCTATTTTCTACGACCCCCAACCTTTAGGCAGAAGAATTCTAATTTCTATGAATTGCTTCAGGGGGATAAAGATTGGCAGGAGAATGGAAGGCAGGAAGAAGTCAGAGAGATCTTTTTCTGAGGACTGCCAATATCTTTAGGTCAAAATACTCAGCACACCAAAGTGCCATTCTTTGAGTGTATGGTGTTCTGAGTCCCAACATCGTGAACAATGAATAAGACTTTGTTAAACATACACAAGTCAGGTAGAGAATTTCACAGCAGACCTTGAGAAATTATAGAAAACATTATTTTTGGAGCATAAAACATAGTTGACTGTGGCTGGAGGAAAAGAAATACAAGCAAGAATGGAAGAAGGTCAGACCAGAAGGATAGATGGGGGTCAGCTTGAAGGACTTGTGTGCCATGCTAAGGAATATGGACAACCTAAGGCCTTTAGTAAGTGGTTCATCAAAGATTTTTTTTATGCATATTGCTTTTTGTATTTTTTTAATTTTTTATTTTGAGCAACCTTACAAGATTTTAAAAAAATAATATAAAATGTGTATAAAATATGCATATATTCTGGATATTGCAATTATCCCCAGGAGTGCCCCCCCAATTACCCTCCCTTATCCCTCCCTTCCCCTTCCAGTTATAACTCTAAAAAAAGTATTAGATTATAAAGCATTACATCTTATCTGGATTTAACTCATGCTACTAGACCAACTTTCTCATTGTCCAGAGTCTAGTCCCCACCTCCACAGATGAGTGGAGACAATCGACCCTTAGATCTCTGGGTTAAGCTGATTTTACTCATCATGATCTCTTCCATAACCATCCATTTACCCTCGAAGGCTGCAATATCATTGTTTCTAATTG
>PVKS010041794.1:0-15788 GCA_004027875.1 Aplodontia rufa
CCAGACACCCGGCTTCGCGCATGCGCAGAGGGCGGAGCCGGTCCTTTTTCACCTGGAGGTCCGGAGCGCGAGGTTGGGAAGAGCGCAGCGGGCTGAGCGGAAGGTCCGCAGCGCTGCTGCTCCAGGGGTGAAACCTGTGCCGGTGGCGCTGGACCTGAACGGGTCTTGGTGGCGGGAGGTGAGAAGGCAAATGGCAGTTTCTGATGGGAGACGCTCAGGGGCTGGTTGCGGGGAGACACGGTCCGGTGTTGCCCAGGCGAGCTGAAGTCTTGAGGGAGGATGGGGCAGCTGTCGCGTCGGAGCTAGGGTTCTAGGCTCGGCCCTCGCCGAAGTCCCTTGGAGCCGTGGTGGGGCTCTGGGGTGCCGGAAGGAGCCAGTCGGCAGTCTGGGAAGGGAAGGTTGCAGTCTGCTTACCTGAAGCTGCACCTGGACGCTCCCAGCCCGTGGGGCCGCGAGAGGTGCAGGCAGTTTTAATTCAGTGCTTGCACGGCAGATTTGCAGTATCTTCTGGAAGGCACCACGCCTTATAAATGCTGTTTTGAAAATATACAATTTTGGAGAAAAGGTGGAAACAAAACTACTACGCATTTGTATTCACCATCCCATTCCGGTTCCCTAGGAGCCTCTTGCTTGTGGTAGCCACTCTTCCAAGCACTTTTGTATTTTGATTTTTAATTACATATGCAGTACAGTTTTAACAATCAGTAGTTTATAAGTCCCTTGCGGCTAGTTTGTATATGTAATGTTATTTTTAAGATTTGTCAATATTATGTAGCAGTAATTCATTGATAGATAACACAGTTGAACAGGTATTCTTTTATATTAATATATCAACGATTTTCGTTTTTATGTGTCATCAGGATCTTCAACTTTATTTAATTTCACGTATGAATACTGTAGCTTTTGAACTAAATCATAAAAAACTGAAGAGGATGTCTAAGAAGGCAAGAAAAGTATTCCAGGCAAAGGGAGTACTAACTAGGATAAAAGCAAGCATGGGGGCCAGACACTGGCCCATGCCTGCCTATAATCCTGCCTCCTTACTTGGGAGACTGAGGAAAAAGGGTCACAAGTTCAAGGATAGCCTCTTTAACTCTGAATCAAAATTTTTGAAAAGGCTGTGGATGAAACTCAGTGATAAAGCACTTTGGATTCAATCCCTGGTACCTCCAAAAGAAAAGGGAAAAAAGGCATGAAGTAATATCATGACATTTTATAGTTTTAGAGCTAAAAAATAAAAACAGGAGATAACACAATAAGGGGGAAATCCAGAAAGATAAGATGAGGCTTCAGTCTAAAGGCGGTTGCCTGGAAGCATATGCAATAGGTTAGCACCACCGCCAGCTTTTGAATTATGAGGAAACTGATCTGAGCTGTATTTTTAGATCATGTTATTCATGATACTTTAGGATGTAAAAGGTTAGTAATCAGTAAAGTTTTGGAGCAATAATGATTATTGCATTAGGCATTTAAGGTGACCATGAAGGCCCACTTAAAATTCCAACATTTTCCTAGTCCTTTCCTGTTACCACTTTCCTAGATTTCATACTTTCTTCTGTCAAACTCGCAACATTTTCTGCTTCTGCCTCCCACTTGCTGATGTTGTATCCTATTTCAATTTTAAAAGGTGGGGGGCTTTCCTATGCTTTCATAACACATTTACCTGACCTGTACTCTAAGGCATTGCCTCTGCTATTCCTGTTTGTGAATTGTCTAGAGTTGGAGGAATTGTAAGACCTTAAAGATACTTATAACTTTATTTTTAATTTGTTTTGGTACTGGGGATTGAATCCTGGGGTGCTGAGCAGCATCTCAGCCCTTTAAATTTTTTTATTTTGTGACAGGGTCTTGGTTGCTTAAGGTCTTGCTAAATTGCAGAGGTTGGCCTCGAACTTGCCTCAGCCTACTGAGCTGCTGGGATTACAGACGCAACACTACGCTCAGCAAGAATGCTTTTTATACACTGCAGTAACTGGAACATAACCAGTTATAAACTCTCAAGGGGGATAAATACAGTTCCTCTGTCTAAATGAATAAAAACCCATAATACAGTAATACAAATAAGATATTGTTTTTGTGTGTGTTTCTTTTCAGGTAGATTTAGATGTTTTGTAAGATAAATCTTGATACAGTTTATGTATATGTTTTTTTTTAAAGAGAGGACAGTAAGAGACAATTTTATTTTAGTTTTTCATGAGGCTTTTGTTGCTCCGACACTTTATTGTGCACATGGTGCTGGGGTTTGAACCCATGCAAGGCAAGCACTGCCACTGCCCCAGTCCCTTTCTGCCACTTTTTTTTTTTTAAGAGAGAAAGACAGAGAGAGAGAATCAGTTTTTATTGAGTTTTTAACATGGCTTTCATTGCTCCAACATTTAGTTGTGTATGTGGGTCCCGGGGTTTGAACCCGTGTAATTGCACATGCTGGGCAAGCGCCATAACCACCGAGCCACCACTCCAGCCCCTTTCTGCCACTTCTTAACATTATACGTTTATTTTGAAAAATGGCATCTGTAATTGTTAGAAATAAAATTAGTAAAAATTTTGAGGTGCCTTAATAAATTCAAACACGTGCCCAGAAGTGGGTAAGCAAGGCAGACTTGACTTCTGCAGAAGGGTGCACTCTCAGAGGGGATCCAGTGAGCAAGCATGCTTGGTGGGTGGTCTGCCTGCTAATGTCTCCAATCTGACACAGTCCTACCCTTCGCTCTGATTGGAGGAGCTCGGGGTACAATCTGTGCAATTGGCTTATATAAAATTGGAGAACATACAGAAAAGAGCTGAGAGTAATGGGATAACTGATAAGGAGTTTAAAAACGGATTATCTCTGACCATATGGTTCCCACCTAAGATGGCTTCCTTTTATATGAGAACCTTAAGACTACACTCTGAAAATGGACCATCACACTTATTTCTCACAAGGACGACCTTATTTTAAAGACTGTTTTCCCAGCCTTTGTCTTACCTATTACTAAATTGCCCAAATATAGTTTGATAACTTATTTTGCACTGATCATGATAAAAATAGAATGTATATTGTATAGTTTGCTATAGGTTACATTAATTTTCTCATTTGTTCTTTCAAATACATTTATTGAGTACCTACTATGAGACAGGCACTCTGAGGGGCATGCGGTTCATGGTGAGAAAGTTTTGACTACAAGTATTTGGTTACTTTAGTTGGAATTCTCTCTGGAAGGATGACTGACTAGATGCACAACTGAACAAAGAGCTTTATTGCTCTGAAACATGGTCAGTGTCCACAGCAGCAATCCTCAGGTGCATGTGGGAAGCATCAGTGTACAGTTGTAGGTCTGAAGTTTTGGCTGGAAGGGACCTATCACAGCAGAGCCCGTCTGGGTTATGCAGTCACACTCACTCATATGCTGGTGTGTATCATACATAGCTCTTCTCACATCTTAAATGTAAGGCAAACCACCTCAAGATTGGCCTTTTGTTTCACCACCCATGATCTTGAATATAAGAAAAAGTCCTCGTAGGTGGCAATAATATTACTCTGCATTAGGATGCTTTAATGTCATGTCTCTGGTCTTATTCCCAGGTCAAGAATGCACTCCAGGAAAGTTCTGTAGAACCATATCATCAGCTCCAACCTGCTAGCTGAGCTCGCCATGGAAAACCTCATTGGATCCTCACTAGATCTGATCATACTGGCACTATTAAAAACTGTTACTGTCAAAAAGTATCAGGAATGAAAATCTAAGACATGTACCTACCACTTCAAGAAGTTCCTGTATAAGTCAGCGGTGTTGAGCAAATTAGGTTGTTTCATCATCAAGCAGATACTCAAACACCAACACAAAAGAGGTCACAGAATGTCTTCGTCATTGTTTTTCATAGTACGTGTGTTACTCATTAGTGCTTTATGAAATCAGTTCTGTGAGTCAACAGTGAACCTTTTTTTAAACAAAATAGAATATAAAGATTCAGAATGCTTTGTATATTCCTTTTGCCTAAATTGTGCACATTTCTAGGAATATTAAAGTCCATTTCAACATATGAGAAAGGGATTTAATAGAGGGGATATAAGGAATAGAATGTATATTGACCAAGGAACAGCTTTCAGTCATTGCTTATGGCTGTCACTTGGTGTCTGTGATGGCAAGGTTAATGTGGTGCAGTCCAGCTTTACATTACCGTGCCTTGCTACTGGATGTGAGAGCCAGGATTCATTTGCAAATTTTGAGTACATTTTTTGGAAAGACGTTGTCTAGGCTATATTTTGTGTGTGTGTTTGTGTTATAGCAGTTGTAACATTTTAATCAAACTTGAATAAATTAATGTTAAAGTGGATCATTTATTAAAAGAGAATAATGAAATGAAATACACAGAAACATGTTCTGAATCTGGAAGTGTGAACACTGACAATACCAAGCAAAATATTGACTGGAATCTTCCAACTTTAACTTTGAGCCACATTTAAAAAGGAAAAAAGTGAGTCCAAGGCATTATAATGAAGATCACTTAAAATATGGTTTTATCAAATGTGGAAAACCTTTTGAAATTGATTATTTGTAATAATGTTCTTGCAAACAAAAGCTTTAAACCTGCAGAATTAAAGAGGCACTTGGAAACTCCCATGCTGAACTTATTGATAGCCTCTTGAATGTTTTCAGACATAACTCGATTTCTTCATTGTCCTACTGCTGTTAGTGAGAAAGCCTTACTGTCGTATTTAGTTGCATATTGAACAAAAAATTAGTGAAGTTCTGTGAGAAGCCAGCAATTCTAGAGACATTTGGGATACACAAGCAAACAAAACAGTTATTCCTGGTGGAGTTTACATCCTGGCAAGAGGGAGACAGAAGCCTTATAAATAAGGTTTATCATATCTGGAGGGTAAATGCTCCAACAAGAGTGTAAGGGAGGTCAGGGAAGTGTGGGGGACCAAATCACAGACTGACACAGAGCACCTGAAATATCAAGTGGAGCATAGGTGACCTGCCTTAGATTTGAAAAGACCCTCTGGCTACTACCTTAAAAACTAAGAGTAAAATGAAATGTTACCTCCCTAAAGAAGTCTTAACCACTTTAGGGCAAGTCCTCTGCTATTCAGAGGCTCTGGTCCATACCACGTGATAGCTGTTCATCCATTCCGTGGTTTCTAGAAGTCAACCCATTACAGCATCAGCTCACGTGCAAAATCTCATTTTAAGTCTCATCAGATCAAAAGTCTCAAATCTCATACCTAACTCATCTAAAGTAGATATGGGTGCAGCTCTGGGTATAATCCATTCAGAGGCAAAACTGTGGGCCATGAGAGTAGCCAATTTTTGCTCCAAAACTGGTGGGACAGGCAAAGGGTTGAAATGAGAGGTAAGCTGATCACTTAAGTCTGAGTGGGTTTCACAGCCTGTGACTAATTCTTATGTGGATTATGCCTCTGCTTTCCATACCTTCAGTTCCACTCTTTTTGATAAGGAGCAGCACATGCCTGCCAATGCGCAGTTTATCAGCCTGTTTCCTGCTTGTAGAATTTTGGGAGCTCACAGCCTTTCATTTCATCTTCTGTCCTTTTTAGTTCAACTTGACCAGTGTTTCTAATAACAGTCTCCAAAATATTGTGGGTCACAGGGATTCACTCCCATCATAAGAAGCTCCTTCACAGGTATTTCCTGAATACACCTATCTCTGTTTTTGGCTTCTGCTGTGATAACACAAGGATAATGAGGTGACCAGCATTCAAGACATTTATTGAACAAGGTAACTAAATGTAAAAACAACAAAACCTTTCCCCTACGTTTCTTGCTTTCCCCTAATAAAAGTGATTTCTAAAGCAAAGTGAATTTCTCTCCTCCCAACCTACTAACATGTGCCCACTTTATAGATATTAACTGGTCTAGATTTTGCCCATGTCCTGTGTCTAAGCATTAAGCCCAGCTTCCTCTAGGGAGTAATTTCCTTTTTAAAGAACAGAGGTAGGGGGGCTGGAGTGGTGGCTCAGTGGTTATGGCACTTGCCTGGCATGCACAAGGACACAGGTTTGAACCCCAGCATCACATACACAACAAAGTCTCAGAGCAGCAAAAGCCACATGAAAAACTAAAGTCAACCCTCTCTCACTGTCCCTCTCTTTAAAAAAAAAAAAAAATCCTGTAATTTGTGTAGTCTGTCATCTCTGAAAGGTTGTAATGCTTAAGATGGTTCTTTTTTAGGTTGTAACTTAAAAGATGGAAATAAATTGGTTTGCAAAAAAACAAGTTGGTGGTGTAGTTTTGTGGCAGAGCATTTGTCTAGCATGTGTGAGACTCGGGGTTCCACCTCCAGCACCACCATGTCCCCCATCATCAAGAGCACACTATTTTAGGAACTTGAACGTGATCGCCTTTACTTTTCCTATAGCAACCAAGAATTCTAACTTTAAAAAAAAAGTTTTCAAATAGGAAGTTTAAGAATTATTCAGTATTGAAGAAAACAAAAGCTCAACACCTTAGCATGTGTCCAAGAGCTTCAAGTAACACCCTAGCTTCCCTGTGGAATCTCATTCTACACACAACTTGCTCATCAACCTAGGCTTTCAGCCTTTTTCAGAAGGCCTGTGCTTTGCTCTTATTTTGTGTTTGCTCAGGTAGTTAGATCCAAATCTCTCTCTACACATCAGCACCCTGCTCCTTCTGAAGCAGTGTGAGTGGGAAAAGTTTCTTTTACATCTAGCTTCTCTCATGTGTATTTAGAGGCATCGTGTATTAATTTTTTTCATATTGCTGAGTAGTATTTCATTGTGTGACTATCACTGTCAAAATATTCTGTTGGGCACTTGCATTGTTTGCAGTTTTGATTCTATTATGAATTAAACCTCTACAAACATATATTTGAGTAGACATATTCGTTTTTCTTTGGAATATACCTGTGGGTGAACTATCTTTTGTGTGTGCTATGGATTGAATATGGTTTGTCCTCCAAAGTTTCATGTGCTGGAAACTTTGTCCCCAGTGTGGCAGTGTTGGAACTTTAAGAGGTGGGACCTAGTGAAGGAGTTAGGTCTTCAGCTGTTCTTCCTGAATGGATGAAGTCGGTTGGGTCTCATGGGAGTGGATTGTTTCGGAGTGAGGCCACCTCTTGGGCTTGGCCTCTACAGTCAGCTGTTTCCCTTTCCATTTCTGCTTCTCCACCATGTGGAGCAGTCAGGGGAGGCTTCACCGTTCACACTGTGCTGCTTGGACCTCCTGCCACCGTAATTCTGAGACAAACAGCTCTGACTGCAGATGTTTTGTTAACAGCATAATTGGGTTCTACTATTTCTTCTTTTTCAAAATGTGTTTGCTTTTATTATTTTTAAGTGGTAAGAATTCTATCTTCTGGATACGTGTCTTTGTCACATACATGTATTGCATATACATCCCAGTTTGTGGGTTGCTCATTTCCTTCATAGTGTCATTGGAAGAGCAGAATTGCTTTCTCCTTTAAAAAAAAAAAATTGGGGATTGAATTTAGTTGGGCTTTAACACTGAGCCAGCCCCTTTTAAAAATGATTTTTATTAGAGCATTATACTAAATAGTAGGGTTCATCTTGACATAATCACACATCATCATATTTGATTTGCTCCATTTCAGCTGCCAGTGCCTCTTTCCTGTCCCTCCGCCTTCCCCCTATTCTCCACCCTCTATTCTACTGGTCTTCTATTTTTTTTTTTTAATTCAGTGCTTCATAGATATATGTGAAGATGGATTCACTGTGGCATATCATAAACGTACATACTACCTCTGTCAAGCTCAATATGCATTTCTTCCCCTTCACTGTCCGTCCTTCCTCCCCCTGTTTTCTTCCTCTACTCTCGGGTACCCCGCTAGCCCCCTGAGATTCAACCCCTCTTTTTTTCCCCTCCAGTTCCATCCATTTACCAACGAATGCCATAACTTCGTCCTTTTCCTTAATCCATTCATCCGTTTTTGGGCACTGAACTTGTTCCATAACTTGGGGTTATGGTGTGAATGTGAGGTGCCCCCCAAAAGCTCGTGTGACAATCCAGGAAGGCTGAGGTGAAATGATGGGGTCATAAAAGCCTTAACCCAATCAATGAGTTAATCCCCTGATAGGGATTAACTGGCAACTGTAGGCACATAGGGTGTGGTGGAGGAGGTGGGTCATTGGGGGCGTGCCTTTGGGTTTATATTCTGTATCTGGCTTGGAGTCTCACTCTCTGCCCTGCTTCCCAATGTGATGCCTTGAGCTCTCTGCTTACTGGAGCCTTGCCTTCCGCCATGATGTTCAGCCTCACCTTGAACCCAGAGCAATGGAGCCAGCCTTCTGTGACCTGAGACCTCTGAAACTGTGAGCCCCCTAATAAACATTTCCTCCTAAAATTGTTCTTCTCAGGTCATTTAGACACAGCAGCAAAAATGCTGACCAACATACTTAGCTACTGTGAGCTTTGCTGCTATAAACATTGAACTAGAGTTCTTTTGGATAAATATTGATCCGGGTCACATGGGTTCCATTTCTAATTTTTTTGTTGTTGTGCTGGGAATTAAACCCGGGGAACTTAACTACTGAGACACATTCCCCAGCCCTTTTTATTTTTTATTTTGAAACAGGGTCTTGCCAAGTTCTTAGGGCTTCACAAGGTTGCTGAGGCTGGTTTTGAATTTGGCAGTCCTCCTGCCTCAGCCTCCCAAATCACTGGCATTATAGGCATGGGCCATCATACCCAGCCCATTCCTAGATTTTTGAGGAATCTATACTGCTTTTTGGAATGGCTATACTAATTTGCAGTCCCACCAACAATGTACGAGTGTACCTATTGCCCCACATCCTTGCCAGCATTTATCATTATTTGTGTTCTTGATAATTGATAATTCATTCTGACTAGAGTACTGGAGTGAGATGAAAGTTCAATGTAGTTTTTTTTTTTTATAGAGAAAGGGACAGTGAGAGAGAGAAAGCAAATCAATTTTATTTTAGTTTTTCGTGTGGCTTTTGTTGCTCCAACACTTCAATGTGTATGTGACACTGGTTTTTCACCCTGCATCCTTGCACGTGCCAGGCGAACACTGTAATCTCCAAACCACTGCTCCAGCCCTCAAAGTAGTTTTGATTTGCATTTTCTGATTGCTAGGGATGTTGAACATTTTTAGTAATATAAGTTGGTCATTTTTATTTCTTCTTTTGAGAAATGTCTGTTAGTTCTTTTGCACATTTATTGATTAAGGTTTTTTTCAATGTTAAGTTTTTTGAGTTCTTTATATATTCTAGATATTAATCCCCTGTCAGAGGAGGCAAAGATTTTCTTCTATTCTGTAAACTCTCTTCAGGCTCTTAATAATTTCCTTTGCTGTGCAGAAGCTTTTTAACTTGATGCTGTCCCACTTACTGATTCTTGATTTTATTTCTTGAACTTTTGGGGTCTTGTTCAAGAATTTGGTGCCTGCACTTAATATGATGGAGTGTTGACCCCGTGCTTTCTTGTAGCAATTGCAAGGTTTCTGTTCTGCTCCCCAAGTCTTTGATCTGCTTTGATTTGACTTTTGTGCAGGATGAGAGAGAGTAATCTGGTTTATTCTTCTACATAAGGATGTCCAGTTTTCCTACCATCATTTGTTAGAAAGGGGTATCTTTCTTTCAACAGCTGTTTTTGACACCTATGTCAAATATCAAGCAAATCGTGGGTTTGTCTGTGTCATCTTTTGCATACCTTGGTCTTCGTGTCTGTTCCCATGCCAGTCCCATGCTGTTTTTGTTCCTGTTGCTCTGGTGCTGTGCCGCCTCCAGCCTTGCTCTTCTTGCTCAGGACTGCTTTGGATGTTCTGGGTCTTTTATTCTTCCAAATGAATTTTAGTATTTTTCCTCCTAGCTCTGAGAAGAATGTTATTGCCATTTGTAGGGGATTTTATTGAGTCTGTATGAGTTTAGTAGTATGGTCATTTTGACAATGTTAGTTTTGTTTATTGATGAACACAGGAGGTTTTCCATCTCCTAAGGTCATTTCAATTTCTTTCTTCAGTGTTCTATAATTTTCATTATGGAGATCTTTTGCCTCCTTGATTAGATTTTAAGAGCAGAATTTCTTTATCTTGATGAAGTACAATATATCAATTTGTTCTTTTACAGATTTTGTTTTTGATATTATATAGTTAAGAAATTTTTCCTACAAAAACTTTTATACTTGAGATAATTTTATGTTAGGTCTATGATTACCTTTGGCTAATTTTTTATGTATGATGGGAGATTTATTTTTTTCCTATGCAGATATACAGTGTCATATATTCAAAAAGACTATTCTTTCTTCCTTTAATTACCTTGGTGTCTATATGAAAATAAATTTTGAACAGGTATGGGTGTGTGTGTATTTTTAGACTGTTTTCTGAGTTTATCTATGTGTTATTTTCACTCCAATACATGCCATTTTTATTCTTATTCTTTCTCTTTTTTTCTTTTTTTAAGAGAGAGGGACAGTGACAGAGAGAGAAAGAGCAAATAAATTTTATTTAGTTTTTCACATGGCCTTCATTGGTCCGACCCTTAGTTGTGTGTGTGGTGCTGGGATTTGAACCTGCATCCTTGTGCATGCCAGGCAAGCGCCATAACTGCTGAACCACTGCTCCAGCCCCCTTTTTTCTTATACTTTTGTAGTAAGTTGTGACATCAGAAAGAAAAGGTCCTCTAACTTTGTTCTTATTTCTTAAAATTGTTTTAACAACTTAAAAAATTTTCATAATACATTTTTAAATTCACTTTCTATTTTAAAAAAAAAATTTGGGGGTTTTTCATTGGAATTGCATTGAATCCAAAGATCAATTTAGAGGAATATTGGCATTTTAACAATATATCATCTTT
The DNA here is from genome assembly GCA_004027875.1 of Aplodontia rufa. Taxonomy (NCBI): domain Eukaryota; kingdom Metazoa; phylum Chordata; class Mammalia; order Rodentia; family Aplodontiidae; genus Aplodontia; species Aplodontia rufa. The sequence continues at coordinate 10,796 of PVKS010041794.1, forward strand.
TCAGCCCATGAAGGTAGTATGTCTCTCTGGGTAATCAGCTCTTCTCTAAATTCTCTCTATTGTGTTTTGTAGTTTATATGTCCTGAACATCATTCTTGATCTGGGTGCTACACATTCATTGAGCTACATATTTATGGTTGGTTCTTGTTCTTGTATATTTGTTTTATTTTAACATGATGACTGAATTAAAGGATATTGTGTTAGTTAGCTTTCCATCACTGTGACAAAATATTCAAGACAATAAATTTATAAGAAAGGTTTGATTTGGCTCACATTTTCAGAGGTTGCAGTTCACAGTGAGCTGGCCCTGTTGCTCTGTGTCTGTGGCAATGGTGTTTCATGGCAGTAATGTGTGGAAACAGCCTGTGCACCTTATGGCAGCTATGCAGTGGAGAGAGAGACATAGGAAGATGCCAGCATTCCCAATGTCCCCTTGAAGGTCATGACCCCTATGACAACTTCCTTTTACTAGGTTCCAACTGATAAAGGTTCTGCCTCCTCCCAATAGCACCACAGGCTGATGACCAAGGCACCAACACATGGGTCTCTAAGGAGACACTCCAGCTCTAAACACCAATAGCCATGAAAAATCTGCCAATAAAGTTCAAAAAATTTCTATTAGAGAAAATTTCAAGCATACATAATAGAAGAAAGCCTTTTATAATTAACTCCCAAACAGAAGAAAGACATAACTAATCCCATATAGCTTTTGTCCAGTAACAGTACACATTAATTTGGGCCACTCTTGATCTTATCTCTACTCCACCAACTCTTCTCCCCATTCCAGTATTGTTCTGAAGCCAATACCAGACCTTATTTTGATGCTGCTTTGGTGGAAGCCTGGGTTGCGTGCCCCAGAGATGAAGAATGAAACCGAAGACACCGAGATGCATGGTAGACAGACTTTATTTTAAGAAAACAATAGAAAGCAAAGCACAGGGAAAAGAGCAGACTCCCCAAAGTGGGAGAAGGGGACCGAGCCCAAGAGCCAGCTAGGTTTGTCCTTTTTATAGGATGCTCTCCCTTCAATTGGTCATCTTCTCCCTTCCCCCAAACCTAGGACATGGGCAGGGGAAGTTCTGGTTGGGTCCAGCCTTGGGTTTTGTCCTCAGCCATCAGTAGAAAGAATGTGGTACCTTCCTTAGCAGAAGGGAGTGTCTGCATCTGGACCCATCTTTCCAGACCCTTCTCATTAGCATTGGAGGTGTCAAATTAATCTTAAAAGAAAAAGAACCAGTTTTCCCTTGATTGACTCGAGCATTCTAACCACACTGACTGCCTCACTTTCATCTGAAAATATTTCAGTAATGTATTTCTAAAAGTTAAGCACTATTTTAAAACCATAATGCCACAATGCCATTGTTGTTCTTAAAATTTCAACATCAGTTACTCAATATTATCAGTGTCTAGTCAAAATTAAAATGTACTTGATTGGATTGTAATTTTTTCCAGTTTGTCTTTCAAGCCAGTATTCACATAAACTCCACAAAATGTATCTGGTCTTCAAACTATGTTTTAATTTAAAGGTTCTCTTCCACCTCTTTCTTTCCACTGATGTACTGAAGAAAATGAGTCATCTGTTCTGAAGAATTTCCTGATTGGGATTTTGCTAATTGCAGTAGCTGTGGCCAGCGCTGTGCTGGCAAATGTTTAATGTTTCTGGGTAGTGCGTGATGGGGTGAATGGGCTCTGTACTGTAGCATTCACTGGTTTCCTAAGGGTAAATATTACACCACAGCTGATTTCAAACTGCCAACATGAGATTCCTGGAATCAGAGTTGGGAGAAAGTACGTAGTAGCATACTGTGATATAATATTTCTACTGTACAGATAAAAGTATCTGTGAAGTCCCCACGAGCATAGATAATAGCAACATGTAAAATAATTAAGAAGTAGTGCATTTGGGTGTGTTTATTACCTTTGATTTTGATATGAATTATTTGATTGTAGGTTTATAATGAAATGTTTATTATTAATTATATGTGAATAATTATAAATCTACAGTTATTAATAACAACTGTTAGGTTAATTCCACAGCGCTGGCTGGGGGCAGGGCATTAGGCCGCTTGCCTGTGAAAGGAACAGCCGATCGAGAAGCTGGCAGAAAAGCTCCAGTGGTGTCTCACCAACACCTGATGATTGAGTCCACCAGCCAATCTCCGGGAGGCCATCCCCATCAATTTCCTTCCTTTCCCCAAACTATAAAAGCAGCTGCCCAGCCAAGGTCTAGCACCATTTTCCCCTGCATGCCACTTCCCCTACCTGGTGGTCATTTCCCATGCTTGTCCTCACTGTGGTGGCAAAACAAAGGGTTTTGTTCAGCCGTCTTAGGTCTGGCTACCTTTTTGAGCACCGCGCTTGGATTACACCAGTGGTTTCTGATTTTTACAACAATCGTGTTTTACAAATGGCTCTCAAGGTTCCTGCCAGCCCCAGCACAACGCTTCCTGTGCTCATTTAAGCTCTGCCTCTGCCCCAGTATCTCCTGAGAAGTAAACAATGCTCTGAAGACTTGCTTGCTCAGCACAGATTTTTCTTTGTGTGCAGGATTGCTCCAGAAGTGCTGTGGGGGCTGGGGCGGTGGCTCAGATGTTCCCTGCCTGGTGCAAGATCACAGGTTCTAACCCCAGCACCACATATACAACAAGGCGTCAGAGCAATGAAAGCCACATGAAAAACCAAATAAAGTTGATTCTCTCACGGTCCCTCTCTCTTTAAAAAAATAAAAATAAAAAGTGGTGTGTGATGGATATGGAAAATTGCTAGAAGTCCCTCAGCCAAGCAGCAACCCCCTACTCACTGTTTTGAAGTTTGGCCCTTATGAAACCTGTTGTCTCTGGCCCTTATCAGAGGATCCCCACTGTGAAACTCAGTTTAACCAGAAAACTCGCACCTTGGCCCTTCCCCCCTTGTTCCCCTTCCCTCTGTATCTACCCCAGGCTGTAAGTGGCAGGTGGGTCCCAGCCTCCACTGGGCCCCCCTCTGCAGGTTTCTCCCAAATAAACCTGTGTTACTGTTGAGCCGCTGCTCTCCTCTCTTTCTTTACACTGTGTATTTCCAGATACCTCACACGCCCGCAGAAAGTCATATTTTGAAAGTTTAAGAAAGTATGAAGGACTTCTTTCCTGTAAACAAACTCCCCAGCCTGCTGCCAGTGACAATCAAGTGAATGTAAACAGCATGAGAACAGAATAAAGCCCAAGGGCACAGAGAACAGCAGAGTTGGGGAGGTAGCAGCTTGGTGGACAGGCTGAGGCTGATACCATGCTGGCTAGCAGGGAAGGGGCAGCACTAAGAGGGAAGCTGCTGCCCACAAGTCCCAAGAGGAGGTCCCGTGGGTGGGGTGGAACCAGAAAACAGCTGGCAGAGAGTGCAGGCCCTCTCCAGCCCTGTGCAGGGGCTCCTGTCTCCCCACCCGGTAAGTCCAGCCTGTGAGGGGGGAGACTCCCTGGGGAGCTTGACCCAAGGCACTGAGGTTGGAAGCTCCAGGCATGTGCAGTAGCAGCGGAGAGAACTGAAAATCCGTATGGCCCATAGTGAGGTTGCCACAGTCTCCTCCTCCATCCCTGGACACATCCTGGCCAGGGCGTTGAGCTGCTTCTAACTAGTGTCTTAGGCTTATTTTATGTTCAAAAAATAATCAGGCAAGGTCATCGACTATGAGGAAATCTCACATTAAATCTAGTCACCAAGATGAAAATGGACAACAGTTACTCAAAGGAAGCAGAAGAAACGATGCCGGTTTGGTGGAAGCTGGGTTTGTGTCCCCCAGAGACAAAGAATGAAACCGAGGACACCAAGGACACCAAGGCGCATAGTAGACAGACTTGATTTTAAGAAAATATTAGAAAGCATAGCATAGAGAAAGGAGCAGACTCCCCCAGAGAGGGAGGGGACAGAGCCAAAGAGGCAGCTAGGTTTATCCTTTTTATAGGATGCTCTCCCTTCAATCGGTCATCCTCTCCCCCCAAACCTAGGACATGGGTGCGGGAAATTCTAGTTGGGTCCAGTCTTTGGTTTGTGCGTCAGGCATCCATAGAAAGAATGTGGGCCTGCTTAGCAAAAGGCAATGTCTGCATCTGGACCCACCTTGCAACACCCTCCTCACTAGCATTGGGGGTGTCAAACTGATCTGAAAAGAAAAAGAACCAGTTTCCCATTGATTGACTCGAACATTCTAACTACTCTGACTGCCTAACCCCTGTCTCAGAAACTTTAAAAGGAAGAGAACCCACAGCGATAGCAATTGCCTCAGAAATATGGGTGAAACAGCAGAGGAGACTGAAAACAAAACAAAGCACACACAAATGACAACTCAGAATTTTTTTTTGTTATATAAGAGAGAGGGACAGTGAGAGACACAGAAAGAGTGAATTAATTTTATTTAGGTTTTCATGTGGCTTTAATTGCTCTGACACTGGCGGTTTCGGCACTTGCCTGGCAAGCACGAGGACCCGGGTTCAAGCCCCAGCACCACGTACACAACTAAGAGTTGGAGCAACTAAAGCCATGTGAAAAACTAAATAAAGTTGTTTCTCTCTTTCTCTGTCTCTCTCACTGTCCCTCTCTCTTTAAAAAAAAATAATAATTGCTCTGATACTTCTTTGTGTACACTGTGCTGAGGTTTGAACCTATGTCCTCAAGCATGCCAGGTAACTGAGCCACTGATTCAACACCAGAACTTGGAAAATTTTAAGACAGTATAAATGGAAAAAAAATCAATGGAGGAGTCATGATATATTTGTATTCAAGAAATTATAATTCAAAAAGTGAAAGAAAACTCACTAGGAGATAAAAATATGAGAAAGTATGAGGTTAGGAAATCTAATGAGAAAGTCATTCTTATGTGAATAATAGGAATTACAGAAAGAAAACAAATTGGAGGAGAGCAAATTACTGAAAAAAACGAGAAAAAGTCTTGGGATTCAAAGGTATGGGTTTGCAGATTAAATGGACCCATTGATTATCTGGCATGATGAATGAAATCACCCTC
>PVKS010041795.1:0-15784 GCA_004027875.1 Aplodontia rufa
TAAAAGATTAAACCTACAAAATTCTATACTGCGTTAAAATAATTTTGTTCAAAAGCAGTACCAAGAATAATTTCAGTACTACAATTTATGAGTTTAAAATCTTAGACTTCTCTCAACAGAAAGCACTTTAGGGCCTAGGTGGTTCGTTTGTTCCTTCCTTCTTTCCTTTCTTTCTTTTTAGAGAATCAATTTTATTTGGTTTTTCATGTGGCTTTCATTGCTCCGACACTTCATTGTATACATGGTTCTGGGGTTTGAACCTGCATCCTCACACGTGCCGGGCAAGCGCCATAACTGCTGAGCCACCACTCCAGCCCAGGACCCAGTTTCTAGAAACTCTTTATTTCAGAGATAAAGAATCCCACAAAGGCAAAGTAAGCTTAGCATCAGTAGGGGCTCTGATAGAATCTCTGTTTTGAATCCTAGGTCCTCCTACGATGAAATTTATTCCTCTTCAACATTATGACTGTCCTACATTAGCTGAGCCTGTGGTCAGACTTTCAGGACTGAGTCCCAGAGTTCAGCCACTTAATAACTGAAACTTCCAAATCGTTTCCTTCTCAGTTGGAAAAACAGGGGTGATAATAGCATTATCTACAAATCAAGGGGGTGCCATGATGTCTGATAAGTTGATATATGTAAGTACTTGGAACAGCAATTTGTGTTTAGTACACATATGCTATAAACATTTGGAACTATTAGTTATTAAAACCAGACTGATAGAGCTATATTAAGATGCATCTGCTTGGATTTAGATACAAATGCTTCATCTGAAATGTAGCAATATGTTTTTAAAATAATGTGCATTGCTGGTATACAAGCAGCAGACCTCTGACTAGCTCTCTTCAGCTCAGGCTGAGGCCATGGGCACCCTCTGGCTTCTGCCTTGCACAGACCTCTGATGGAAATTACCATCTCCTTCCTCAATCAGCTGAGAATAGGTTCTTTCCCACTGCGTCTTGCCTATATGTTAAGAAGTTGTGAAGTAGTGCTCCTTCTACTCAGAATGGAAATCCCTGTCTTTCTCCTTCATTGGGTCTACAAAGATAAAGACAACATTAAATTTGGTTTTGTTTTACTTAGATCTTAGGAATTCTCTTCTCTGTAAAATGGCTGCCAGAACCACCTCTGAAATACAAATATGTGTTTTTAATCAGATTAAAATACTTGCCACGATTACAGAGTGAGGCAGCAACAGAGCTAGTCCTAGATCTGTCGACTTAAGTATTCCGGACTCCAAACTAGGGTGAAGTCATTTGATAAGATATCAGTATAAGACAAGACAGGTCCAGCGGTAAAAAGTGATTACAGATGGAGAGAAAATAATTTGATGATTTATTTAACATAGTGCAAGCTTAGAGTCAATAAATTTAAGAAATATAATACAGTCTAAAGAATTTCCTTATGGTAAAGGAGAAAGTGCCTTAAATGAGCATCATTTGTTAATTCCATAAGGAAATACAGTAGTGCTACTGGAAAGACATCAAGGATAGAATCCAAGATTGCTGAGAACTTAATACAATCCTTGCACTACTGTTACCTACCTCTGAAAAGGGATCTAAACTCCACAGCCCAAGTGGGCAGGATCTAGGTGTACAAAAGAATGAATTAATGGACATGAAAAATTATTGCCAAAAGGAAAAAAGATAGCATGTAGGAGTCAGAATTGAAAAGGCAAGATCCAGAGAGATAGCTTAAAACAGCCAAGCTGTTTTGAACATAAACCTTTAAAAGAAAACAGAAAGCAAGCATGCTATCAGGCAACTGCCATGTTGGTGAGGGCTGTGGCTGCAGAGTCAGCACACACAGTCCCAAATTAGTAACTACTCAGCATGAAGCCAACACTATCTTTTTCCCTCGAGTTACAAATTAGGATAAGAATCTAGTGTTATTTTGGCAGCAAGCTACAAAGACTGCACATACTTGACCAGACTTTAACAATGCAGTATATAAAAACTTACAAAGTACTTTGATACATATTCACTAGTATGTATAAAGATTACTGTGCTTCACAGTGTCTAGGCCTAACTGGGACATCCACAATTCACGTGATTTTCTGTACTACCAACCCTCCGCGGCCACATTTCTAATGAGAGCAGTAAGAGAAAGAAGGGTTTCCCACTAGGTGGATGCTGAAGGCCACTAAAGCTTTGATAGTTCTCTTTTGAACAGGTTTATTAGATACTGTAACACACATTTATTTAAAGGGTCTAACTCAATGGTACGTAGTCCACTATATTCAGAGGGGTGCACACAACCCAACGCTGGCTTGCAGCACTTGCAACTCTCACCTGAGGGTGATGAGTGCCCTCCTCACTTCTACTTAGGAGTTCTTTCTTTAGGCAGCCACGTGGTATCTACTTACCTGGTTTAGGTCTTGGCCCAAAGGTAACTTTCTCGGAAAGGTCTTCTTTAGCCAGGTGTGGTGGTGCACTCCCGTAGGCTGAGGCAGGGGAATTTGGGGTTTGAGACCAGCATGGGCAAATTATGGAGACCCTCTCTCAAAATTAATTTTTTGATGGAGCTGGAGCAGTGGCTCGGTGGTTACGGTACTTGCCTCGCATGTGTAAACGTGTGAGTTCGAACCCCAGCACCACGTACATAACAAGGTATCAGAGGAATGAAGGTCACATGAGGAACTAAATAAAAATTTTTTGAAGAACAGAGTTAGGGGTATAATTCAATGGTAGAACATCCCGGGCTCAGTCCCCAGTATCACAAAATTTAAAAAGAAGAAAAAAATTTTAAAGCTTTCCCTGATGGTGATGGAAAAATGGTAATAGCAATCCCATGTCACATCAAGAACCACTCACATGGCCTGTTGCCCTCATACCCCTCACCCCTACCTTATTTCTCCAGATACTAACCACGTTCAGCACTCCAAATGCTTTACTTATTTTCCTAAACACTGAAGCGAAGCTTTTTGTCTGCTTTATTTACTGCTATACCTCCAGGCCTAGCATATGACCCTTGCAAAAGTTTACAGTGTTTGCGGAAAAGAAAAAGGATGGAGGAGAGAGAAGGAAGTGGCTTCACTGTATATTTGCTCTAATATTTTAAATTATGTAATTTTTCTCCTTTATAACAAAGTCCAATCAAAAAAACTAAAACAAATGAAGTTAACCAAATTTGAACCACTGCAGACTCCAATATGTGTGCATTAAAGATTTGTTCCCAACTTCTCATTCTTTCCAGTATTTAAAAAGTGCCTTGGGGCTGGAGCGGTGGCTCAGCAGTTGGAGCACTTGTCTAGCAAGTGCCAAGACCCAGGTTCAAACCCCAGCACCACATACACAGCTAAGTGTTGGAGAAACAAAGGCCAGATGGAAAAAAAGATTCTCTCACTCACTCTATCCCTCTGGGGAAAAAAAAAAAAGTGCCTTGGCCGTGTCCTACGGGGAGCACAAAAGAACCACAAGAGGCTTTCTGTCAAAGGCCTACTGTCTGCGTGAGGAATCAAGTTATATGCAAATTCTTTTTTCTTTCTGCCTTTTTCATTTTAAAAAAAAGTGAACAGCAAGTACCAATAACAGAATTTTGCAGAAATGATAATCTAGAAAAGCAGAACAGTAAAGATCCACCTCCTAGAGGAAACTGTGAACTGAGGTAGAGGTAACTAAGGTTGCCAAAAGAACCAAAGACGCGATGGTTAACACGCTGGCTTATTTCTAGCATGTTCACAGCCACAGGGCGGAAAGGGCAACTCCTTTCCATAGAGTCTGTTTACACTGGGTGCTGCATTCGCCTGGTTCACATCCATCCAGTGAAGAAGGACAAAGCCCCGAGGAACACAACCTATCATTCCCACTCCCATTCCACTGGCTAGAACCCAATGCCATGAGAAACAAGAGCCAGCTTCACGCTCAGGAAAGAGAAAAACCAAACAAACTGGCAGTCTCTGCCACAAGGAGGGTTCAAAATGAAGCACTGAAGCAAGAAGGAGGAGCGGAGGGCAACTGGGAAGGAGGGAAAGACACAGCCTAGCCACAGCATTCCAGAAGAGAGGGCGGTCTGGCTATGCTGGGGAGAGCTGAGAGAGGGCAATGTCGGTGAGGTCCAAGTTTCCCAAATGTGAAACTGAAGACCCACCGATTATCAAAATTTTTACCACTCCACAATGAAGTGAGAAAAGTAAACACAAGTTTGTAACTTGCTACTAATGCTGAATTATTATTAATATGTATTTATAATGCATTCCACCTATTATTTACATGTAACATATCATAAAATAAACATTTTATACCTTAAATTTTTATGTTAAAGATAGTTTTAAATATGTCAGTTGAGGCTGTCAACCATTCTTTCTAAGACCACATTCCTTCCTGACTATAACAAATTCAGTATTTATCCCATACGAAAGAGGGATTTACTTTCACTTTCCAGTTATGATATATTTTCAATGCCTTAGTATTTTTAATAAGACTGTATTACTTTGGAAATTAGAAAAGGCAGTCCTAATTAATCATAAGGATTTAAATATAACAAAAATTGTCCGAGAGTGAACAAGAAGGCTTACTAGTCCACACATATAAACTATACTGAAAATATATGCTCAAAAAAATGAAAGAAATTGACTAAATCCAAAACCAAGCCTTTATATAGACATGTAACATACATGACAAACATTAAACCCAGAAAGGGACTTGAAGGAAGCAGTTAACAAGCTTAAAAACAATCTGCTATGGCATAAATCCACACATTCCTTTTCTAAAATAACTACCATAACTTAAAAATGGCGAATGCACTGTGTTTCTAATTTCTTGCTATAGGTTAGGGGGGAAAAATGTCTTAATTGAGGTTAAAAATAGCAAAGAAGAAAAGAAAAGCTCTTTTTGCTAGAAAATTCAATGCCACTATTCAACAATGAGATAAAAAATACGAAGTTTATTTTCAATATAGAAGTGTTAAATTTGAACATTAAAGTGACCATTTAGGAAGTATTTATGACTAATGCAAATATGAGCTTATTAAAGTCAGAAAGCTAAATCCTAGCTCAAGTAGAACCATAGCTTTAAAACACATCAATTCTTCCATCTTTCTCCCTGCACACCACTAATGGCATGAACACGGAACACGATGACACTGCACAGCGTGCCTCCTCGCAGTGCAGAGCAAGAAGCATTAAACAGCGCAAGCTCCATTTACTGGAAACCTAGGGTATTACTTCAGTAAGTCCCAAACAACTGCTGTGAATGTCAGCCATACATCTTTCCAGTCACTTTAGAGTTATTCAGCTACAGGAGACCAAACCAAATGAAGCCAACCATGCGTGGAAAACATCTGCTGATAATTTCAACAGCTAATGGTCTCCACTAGCAGTACATAGCTCTTATCATAATGCATTCCATGGAAAAGGTTCAAGTATTCATTGGTGGAAGATCAGACCAAAGCTAAGTGAAATTATTATCGAAAACCACTACTACCGCATAACAGTCTATTAAAGTCTGGATAATTTAATTAGTCAGGTTCTGAAAATCTTTTACTTAAGTGAGTTAAATTACTGTGTTTTTCTTTTGTCTTTTTTTTTTTTAAATTCAACATACATACACCACCACCATAGTACAAGATCTGGAAAATTATTTCTACAAATAAAGAATTTCAGGTCACTGAAAATTTACCACACATTTGGAAATATGAAATTGTATTGGATAAATAGTTCAATTTAATTATTTGAAAATGAAATTACTTCTTTAAAAGAATGTCTGGCAAATATGGTACTAAATACTACATTCTCCTACACATGTGCACAGTTATGCACTCTGATCATACCAGTTTTAATCATATTAAAATTTAATGGATAAGACTGATAGAATGGAGAGTCAAACTTTTGCTTTCCCCTCTGCTCTACAAAGTAAAACTGAAATAGGGATTTTATTTTAGCAACACAGCTCTTAATACTCTTCTAGTGCTATTTTCTTAAAATTACAATAAAATGATACCAGTGAATGACAAAGCCAAGAATTATATGACAAAGAAAAAAACACTAAGAATTTTAAAGTAGGGTCAGAGAGTATAATGGGTAAATATACTTAAAAAAAAAAAAAAAACCTAACCAGAATTATTCCCAAAGGAGACCTGTATGCTTCAAAATGACTGATTTGGGAAGGGTACAATACTTACTGTAACAGGTTGTCCATACTTAAAATATTTTTAGAATTCCTTTTTCAGAAGTCCTCACAGAACCTTTAGCATATTCTATTGATTAGCTTCAATAAATGAAAACAAATCTCCAAACTTGGAAAGCACACTTGAATTTCAAGGCACTTAAAACGTCACATAAGGCCTGCTACAGATGGATCATCAAGCAAGGTAATCTATACATGGTCAAAAGGAGATGAAAACACAAGGCAATGGAACTCATTTTCCTGGGAGGCAACCCTGGAAAGATCAGGCCTTCCATGGTGACCGCTCTGAAACACATTTCTCATTTGGATACCAACGTAACTCAACCCTACAACTAATATCCAGTCCAATGCTCTCTTTTACCAATAAATAAAGTTCCTAAGAGAGAAAAAAAAAGCCCAAAATCACTGAATAACTCAATTATTTAATGGCAAACTAGGAACTAAAAGTCAGGGCTCCTAATTCCTAGTTGAATATTCTTTCCCACACACTATACTGCCTCTGGACTTAAAGGGTTGAGAAGATGAAAGAACTGCCTTCAAAATTCATTAAGCGTTTTTAGTCTTAAACTACAGAAACAGAATCTCCAAAATTCAGTGAGAATATAGATCTTAACTTAAACACACACACACACACACACACACACACACACACACACATACACATGCCTATTCAACTGCTATATAAGGCTGGAATAAACTGCAGAAAAGACAATTAAAAGAAGGATGATTCAGTAGTTTAGGTTGAAAGTGATCAGGCCCTGAACTTGGTCTAGTTTGCAAAGTCAAATTTCTTACAACTCAATCAGTATGTATGGATATGAGCATTTTATTTTTGTTTTTCTTATGCAGTCTTTTGTTAAAACAACAACAAAAAAAAAAAAAAAAACAACACTAGTGCAGTGCTGTGGTTTGAATGATGGTCCTCCAGAGGACCATAAGTAAAAGCTGAGTCCCCAAGGTAGCAGCATTAGGTGGTGCTCTGACCTTTAAGAGGTTAAGGGAGTCTTGGTGCGAGATCCTTAAGTCCTACTGAGGGCATGCTCTGGAAAGAGGATTGGGGAACCCCAGGCTTTTGGTCTGAATCTGTTCTTGACTCAAGATGTAAGTATTTTGCTCCACCATAGACCCTCACCAGGATATTCCATAATCACCACAGGACTAAACAAATTGAACCCCCCACCACAATCTTAGACCTCCAGAACCATGAACCAAAATACATATCCTTTAACTTCATACGTAGCCTATCTTGGGTATTTCATTACACTAATGCAAAGCTACCTGAAGAAAGTGGTTACCATCACTGTTGGATAGCATTTATACCATGCATATATAACTTATAGCATATATACTATGCCAGACAGTCCTCTGGAGGTAGGTGCACTATATCCCCATTTGAAAGATGAAGAAACTGAGATCCAGTTAGGTTAAACAATCAGTCACAAAGTGTGTTTTTCCAAAGATAACTATAAAAATATCTCCTATCTCACATTCTTTTTCTTAACAGATATTTTTGTTTTGGAACATTTATTTAATTTCTGGGAAAACTGTGATTATAAGACATTATTCCCATACATTACACACCCAGTTTCACTTTCATTAACATTTCAGCATTAGCATGTATGCCACAACTATTATTATGAACCAATATTAATACATTTTTATTAACTAAACTCCAGGTTTTATTTACATTTCCTTAATTGTCACCTAAGGTCCTTCTGTGACAGGGCCCATCAGAACACCACATTATATTTAGTCATCATGTCTCCCTTTAGGGTCTCCTGGTTATGACAGTTCTCAGACTTTGTTTGTGATGACCTGGAAAACTAAAAAGCTGGGACCTGAGGGTCTCCTGGTTATGACAGTTCTCAGACTTTGTGATGACCTGGAAAACTAAAAAGCTGGGACCTGACCCTATAAGTCTCTTACTCCAGAAAAGGTACTTCTTAATCACAGTCCTAAATAATTTCCTATAACCCAAACTGCCTGTCCTTAAATTTTGAAAAGGTCTTTTGCTGGTCAATGCAAGTGAGCCTGATTTGGCAGACATATATATCTGGAAAGAAGATCCCACAGCAACACTGTCTTTCCCAATATCTCTCATTACACAGTATATTTAAAAGGATATGTGAATGAGCTGCCATGGTATTTAACACCAGGTGACTCTAAAACATAATGTGACTTCTAAATATAAGTAAAATCATTCCCAGTGACAGGATCAAGCAAGCTATGTATTAGTTTATTTTTAAATAGCCATACATACTTTCCACAGTTATGGAAAAACATAAACTACAGGGCTTTTGTAAAATATATTCAAATAATTTCTATTTGCTTTCATTTAATGGCAAGAAGGCTTATAAAATATTATTAGATTTATTATACACATTTTAGGATTAAGTTGAAGCCACTGCAAATTATAATATGCTTGGAAAAAAATCTAACCTACACTGATTAAAATTCTATTTATAAAGGAAAAATTTAAACCACAGAAACAGTGCTTAGTTTAGAACAAGAACATGTACATAACTGCCAAATGCAATCCCTATTTAGATGTCTGTCTTACTGAAACACTGTAATTACAAGAAACCAAAATGAATTTCTAAGTGTTTCAAGATGAAATAGTCTTTGCATAATTTTCAAGGCTTATAATTACTTTCCTAAAAAGGTAAATACTCTAGGCTTTAATTTATTATATTACTAACTCTAGAAGTTAACACAGATTGAACATTAAGTTATACTCTAAAATGGAAACCACCTGTGAAATTCAGAATCTCTTAAATTAACAAACTCTAACCAAAGAAAAATTATCAGGAGTCAGAGGTCAATGCTAACTTTCTACAGCTATTTATGGATAACGGAAAACCCTAGACTTAATGAATGGATTTTCAGTCTCCTCACGTAAGTCAATATAACGAAGTTATCTATTTAAAAATGACTGCCCAGAGAAATGCATTGTAACTACAGTCTCCACTTCCTCCATTCCCATTTCCTCTTCAACTACACTCAACTTTTTGTCTCTACCATCCCAATGAAACAATTTTGGTATAAAAATTCCACTCACTTTCACGTTGCCACACCCGGAGGCCACCTCTCTGTCCTCATCTTGCTGGACTCTTGGCAGTATTCTACTTGTGTGGCCACTTTCTCCTTGAAGGGCTAGCCTCTCATGGATTCTGTGACACCATTCTCTCCAGGTTTCTTCCTGCCTCAAAGATCGAATTCTTCTGGTTCACCTGGCTGGCTCTTCCTCCTATGGACCTCTAAATGCAGAGACTTTCTACCAATCGGACTTGGTTGCCTTCTCCCTATCCTTTTCCTCCTCCCTCCTTCCTCCATACCGTCTTCATACTGATCTTTCCAAAACTGATATCCAATACAGCCCTTTGCCCTGAGCTCAAGCCTGAAATATTTATCTGCTTCCTGGACACTTGAGTAATGAGTGAATAATAGTTCCACCAAACCTAACACATCCAAAATGTCCTTGATTATCCCTCCCTTACCTGTTCCATTGTCTCCATTTTTTTCTCCATCTCAGCACATTCACCCAGATGCTCTACCAACAAACCTAGGAGCCAACTTTCATTCTTCTCTTTCCCTCACTCCCAAAACTCAAGAAAATCTGCAAGGGGCTTGTCAACTATACTGCCAATATAGATCCTAAGTCCAATGTTACCCACCGACACCAACTTTGGCAAAGCCATCATCTTTAGCTTGTGCTACTTCTGATTTCCTCTTTTTCATTCTTAGCCAAACCACACACCCAGGCCTTTCTCCATACTGTAAAGAACCTTAAAATGTGAATCTGATTCTGTCATTTCACAGTTCGAAAACCTTCAGTGGTTTTGCACTGAGCCCAGAGAAAAACTCAAATTTCCACCAAAATCTCCAAGTCTTGCATGAGCTGGTACCCACCTCCCTGTCCAAGTGTAGCGTCTACCTTCACCTGTTCTCCAGTGTTCAACACTATCTCAGGGATGTGTGCAAACTGTCAAGGACACGTGGAACGGTATTCTCAGGTATTCTGCTTGACAACTTCCTTCCTTTAGTTTAAGGTGACAGCTTAATTCCCATTCGTTAAAGAAGACTTCGCTAAAGCTGACCATGATTCACAGGAAGCGCCCCTCAGCAGTCACTCCTGGCCTAAGTTCTGGTTACCTGGTTTACAGTTTCATTATACCTTGCAGTTATTTTATTCATTTGTCTGCCTTTTTGTTTTCTACCTGTCAATCCCTCTAGAATTGTAGATGTCCAGTTACATGCTTATAAGGGTACCCAATCAAGTCAAACTCAGAAAGTGCAAATGTAAGAAGGACTTCATCTGGGGTTTTGGAATCACAATCTAAGAGACAGGTTCAGACAGCTCCAAATTGGTATGCTGAGGAATGCAGGAAAAGTAGGAACTCATATAGGATACTGAATGTGAATAGGAACAGGGGCTATATGAGCAATAGAACATGAAGAATGAATAAACAGAATGGGAAAGACCATAAACAATAACCTCTTGATATGCATCTTGAGCCTCTGGGTAAAATATGACTGTGTAATTATTTTGGAGGTAACCAGAATTCACATTCTAGGCAGCAGCTGGAGATCTGCCTAAGTCCTGACTCCTAATGGCCCCCAACTCCATTATGAAAAGCTCTTTCGATGTTTTCGTTGTAATTTTCCTTCTATTTTCACAAGAGCTGTGCTGATATTGTTCGCTGTCACAGCCTCAGTACATAAGACTCAGTACACTTGGAAAAAAGCAATTTCTACTTGTTAAAAGACTTACTATAAAAAGAGGGGAGTCAGTTAAATTACGACTACCATTTTGTTTTCAGGAATTCAAAATCAAACATAAGCAAATGTAGTTGATGAAAACATCTTTCATTTATTTACTACTTATGAATTTACATGGTGTCTTTTCTATATAAGAGTAACGATACAACAAATACAGAAGTATAACAGAAAAATAAAGTCAGTTAACATCCACAGAATATGTTCTACAGCTTCCAATGTGCTTTTAAGTTTTTACCTCAACCCATATTAATACAGGTGGCAAATATTATTTCCACCCAATAACACCATCACACTAAGTTCAGACGTACATAAGTTCCTTAGAACCACAGATTTTTAGTGATATAGCTGAGGTTTGCACTGAGCTCTCCTGGTTTCTAATCCAGTCAATCCTTTCTTGTTTCTTTTACTTTTCTCTGTGTTTTTGTTTTGGTACACACTTCTTTTACTTTTTAGTGATTTTTGTTGCTCTTACACCTTGTTGCGTATGTGGTGCTGGGACTGAAACCAATGTCCCCATGCATGCCAGCCAAACACCGTAATCACTCAGCCACCACTCCAGCTCACTTTAGTGTTTTTAAAACTGAACTACACAGTAAAATATATAAATCCTAGATATGCAGCTTGATGAACTTTCACAAAGTGAGCATACCCAGATCAAGACACAGCAATGCCTGCAACATAGGCGCCTCCTTCAAGCATACCCTTCAAAATCATTAACTACCCCCACGGCAAGCACAGTTCTGACTTCGATGACCACAACTGCTCTTACCTTTTTCCTATGTTATCTAAAGGAATTTAAAAAGTATACATTCTTCCATATCTGATTCTTTTACTCACTATGTCTTTTAGATTCATCCATAAAAACAAGTATTGCAAAAGTGTTTTCTTTCTTCATTGCTATGTAGTATTTCACTGTGGAATAAATTTTTCTCAAAATAAATTTATCTACTCTGCTTGATATTTATGCACCTTTCAGGATTTGACTATATAAATAATGCCATTCTTACTTTTCAGAGGAAGAAATAAAGGACCAGAAAGAGAAAAATGGTTTCTTCTCCAAAGAAACCACCAATTGACAACCCAACTACACTGCAAGAAGTTCTAATTTCTCCTTTAACATATGATACAAGTCTCAGAAAGTCTACTTGGGTCTCAACATAAAGATTTTTGAAATTCTTGCATAAAATCAAATCTTAAGTTTCAAATACTATGCCAAGTACTTTAGTTTTTGGTTACCAAAGATACTTAATTAAAAACTTTTAGCATAAATCACATCTCCCCTAACTTGTACTATTCAGTGACACTATGACACGGTAGAAATATTTTTATAATACCATGATTCTACAACCCTTGCCTAATTTACAGTCAAATAAAATTGTGATTCCCACATTAGAAATTAGAAATACAGAGTTGAGAATTCTATCAAAACACAGTCACAAATCCCACGTATTCTGTCAGATCATAATGCTATGATCTTAGCAATCAACAACAAGAGAAACAACAGAAACTATTCAAATACTTGGAAATTGAATAATTACCTCTTAAATGAAGGAGGCTTAAAAGAGGAAATGAGAACAGAGATTATGAAGTTTTTGGAATTGAATGAGAACGAGGAAACAACATACCGAAACCTCTGGGACAGTATGAAGGCTTTCTTAAGAGGTAAATTTATAGCACTGTATGCATACATCAAAAATCTAGAAAGAGAGATTAATAGCCTTATGCTTCAACTCAAACGACTATAAAAGGAGGAACAGTCCAACCCTAAATCTAACAGAAGACAGGAAATCACCAAAATCAGAGCTGAAATCAATGATATTGAGAACAAAAAAGCTATTCAATCTATTAACAAATCCAAGAGTTGGTTCTTTGAAAGAGTTAACAAAATCGACAGACCCCTTGCCAAACTCACCAAAAGGAAGATCGAAAGGAAGCAAATCAACAAAATCAGAGACGAAAATGGGGATATCACCACAGACCCATCCAAGATACTGAAGATTATCAGAACCTATTTTGAAAACTTATACTCTGCCAAATTTGATAACCTGGAGGACATGGACAGGTTTTTGGACACACACGACATCCCCTCTTTAACACAGGAGGACATTGAAAACCTCAACCAACCAATCACAGAAAGCGAAATTGAAGCAGCAATCAAAGCTCTCCCAAAAAAGAAAAGCCCAGATCCAGATGGATATGCAGCAGAATTCTACCAAGCCTTCACAGAAGAACTAACACCGATCCTCTTCAAGCTCTTCCAGGAAATGATAGAGAGGGATCACTCCCAAACACTTTTTATGAAGCAAACATCACACTGATCCCAAAGCCCAACAAAGACACATCAAGGAAAGAAAACTACAGACCAATTTCCCTCATGAACATTGATGCAAAAATCCTTAATAAAATTTTAGCTAATCGGATACAAAAACACATTAAAAAGATAATTCATTATGATCAAGTGGGCTTCATTCCAGGAAAACAAGGCTGGTTCAAAATCAATAAATGTAATTCACCACATAAACAGAATTAAAAACAAAAACCATATAATCATCTCTATTGATGCAGAGAAAGCATTTGATAAAATTCGACACCACTTTATGCTCAAAACTTTGGAAAAGAGAGGGATCAAGGGAAGATACTTTAACTATGTCAGATACATTTATGACAGACCCATAGCCAACATTATCCTCAATGGAGAAAAACTGAAAACATTTCCACTGAATTCAGGTACGAGACAAGGCTGTCTGCTATCCCCACTCTTGTTCAATATAGTCCTTGAACCTTGCCAGAGCTATCAGGCAAGACAAGGAAATCAAAGGTATTCGTATAGGAAAAGAGGAAGTTATCTCTATTTGCAGACGACATGATTTTATACCTATAAGACCCAATAACATCGGCCAGAAAACTCCTAGAGCTTATAGGTGATTTTAGCAAAGTAGCTGGCTACAAGATCAACTCCACTAAGTCTCTAGCTTTCCTTTACTCCAGCAACAAATCCGCAGAAGAAGAAATCAGGAAAACTCTCCCATTCACCATTACTTCCAAAAAAATGAAATACTTGGGCATCAACCTTACAAAGGATGTTAAGGACCTCTTCAAAGAAAACTATCAAACACTAAAAAAAGAAATTACAGAAGACCTGAGTAGACGGAAAAGCATTCCATGTTCATGGTTAGGCAGAATCAATATAATAAAGATGGCCATTCTACCCAAAGCCCTTTACAGATTCAATGCAATCCCCATCAAGATACCTATGGCATTCTTCAGAGATATAGAAAAAGCAATTCTCAAGTTCATATGGAATAACAGGAGACCCAGACTAGCCAAAACATTACTCTACAGGAAGAATAGGGGGTATCTCAATCCCTGACCTGAAATTATACTACAGAACTGTAGTGGCAAAAAGAGCATGGTATTGGTATCAAAACAGAACCAAAGATCAGTGGAAAAGAATAGAAGATCCTGAGAGAAACCCTCATATATTTCCCTATTTGATATTTGATAAAGGGGGCAAAAGCATAGTGTGGAAGAAAGATAGCCTGTTCAACAAATGGTGTTGGACAAATTAGACAGCCATGTGTAGACAACTGAAGCTGGATCCTTATCTTTTGCCCTGCACAAATATTAAATCAAAATGGGTCAAAGACCTGGATATTAAGCCAACAACTTTAAACTTACTAGAAAAAGAAGTAGGGTCAACACTACAGGATATAGGAGTCTGCACCACCTTCCTTAACAAAACTCCCATAGCTCAAGCAGTAAAGTCAAGAATAAATGAATAGAATGCAATTAAACTAAAAAGCTTTTGCACAGCTAAAGATCTAGTCAAGAGCATCAAGAGAGAACCTACAGAATGGGAGAAAACTTTTGCCTGCTACACCTCGGACAGAGGGCTAATATCCAGAATATACAGGGAACTAAAGAAACTAAAGTCCAAACTCACAAATAATCCAATCAATAAATGGGCTGAAGAACTCAAAAGGAATTTCTCTCCAGTGGAAGTCCAGAAAGCCCATAAATATATGAGAAAATGCTCTACATCATTAGCTATAAGGGAAATGCAAATCAAAACTTCAATGAGATACTACCTCACTCCTGTTAGAATGGCAAAAATGAAGAATACAAACAACGACAGATGCTGGAGGGGCTGTGGGAAAAGAGGAACACTGTTACACTGCTAGTGGGACTGCAAACTGGTTCAGCCCCTATAGAAAGGAGTGTGGAGAATCCTCAAAAAATTAAAGATGGAACCACCTTACAACCCAGCTATCCCACTCCTGGGTATTTTCCCAAAAGAGTTAGAATCAGCGTATTATAGTGATGCGGCTTCCTCAATGTTTATAGCAGCTCAATTTACTATAGCTAGACTATGGAACCAACCCAGATGCCCCTCACTCGACAAGTGGTTACAAAAACTTTGGTACATATATACAATGGAATACTACTCGGCCATTAGAGAAGATGATGTTATAGCTTTTGATATCAAATGGATGGAGACGGAAAGAATTATGCTTAGTGAAGTATCCCAATCTCAGAGACTCAAGGGCCAAATGGTTTCTCTCATCTGTGGATGCTAGAATATATGGGGAAGCAGTAGGGATGGCTCCCTAGGATACATGGAGGTGAAGGGAGGGGAAGGGGAAGGGGGGAGGGTATATGAAGAACTCCTAGGAGACTGGAGAGTGGGAATATGGGGGAACCATCCCAGAAGCCAATGTCATTCCTCCACGAGCTACCCATTTAACGCATGAGTTCTTCTGGGGGAAACTGCAACAGGTGAAACCCAAGGTGGTCATCCATGTTTTGGCATTACCCCTGGATAACAAAGTATATATACATTGATTACTGTTGGTTTGATAATGTTTCCCCCTCAATTGTAT